>JALLOX010000393.1:0-11851 GCA_036939695.1 Thalassiosira ordinaria | reverse complement strand
TCCAAGGAAAATGCCAGTATGAAGAAGTACATCATGTGTTGTAGCTTCTAGAATAGCAGAAGGCGTCCTTGGGCACATACAGTATGAGTTCTTCATGGATGCCAATGGCTTGCTCCAAGGCTGAAATCTCAACACATTTCAGTCGCTGCAAAGTTTCAACATATATTTATCCTGAAACCCTTTCACGGCCATTTGGATAGAAAGATCTGAACAAATACAACAAAATACAGTTACTACTTCAAAGAATTGAGAAACTGAGCCATTGCAAGTGAGGTTGTACATCAGCCCTCAGCCAGCATCACCTCGACGAATCTTCCGCAGGCTGAATTTGCCTCTGTCCGTCGTGATTTTCATGGATATTGCCAGATACAACACTATTGTCACTTTATATTTGACTTTCTTGGCAACAAGGCATCTCGTATGCACCCTAATCTAGAAATGAAAATATAACATGAAGTCCTAAAAAGACAGATTAAGTTGTTTCTGGAATCTAGAATCATGGTCCAGCTCAGATACATGTCGTTGTGGGGCCTCCAATCGATCCAGTGTGTCATCCTATGCTCCAAAGCAGAAAGTGAAAGCTCTCAATTTTAGGAAAAAAGCTTGATCTGTGACCAGCCAAAGATGAATATTGTACCATTGATTTGCTCCAGTTCTTCCCCACCACAGCTTAACCTTATTTTTTCCCTTGGCAATTGCGCTGACATGAAAAGGGAATAATGCTTTTCGTGAAGTGACATTGCAAAGGATGCNTAATGCGGGCGGAAAACTCGCGCGCGGATTTTCAAGCTCAAAGCAAGCTTAATGTAGGGGGAAAACGCTTGATCTGTGCCCAGCCAAAGACGAATACCATTGATTTGCTCCAGTTCTTCCCCACCACAGCTTAACCTTATTAAACCTTGAGAATTGCCGTGACATGAAAAGGGAATAATACTTTTCATGAAGTGACATTGCAAAGGATACAGATGTGCTTTATTACTAGCAAGGATACTGTAACTCCAAAACTGTCATATTCCTCAGTGATAACTATTGTGAGCTTGTCACTTATCAATGCAACTAGATGGATAGTGTGTGACCTTCCCTGCATGAGATCTACTCCTATGTGTCACCGCTCACCGTTCACTCTTGTCTATCCAAAAAGAGACAGGTGAATAGAATGATAGAACTCCCCAGCAGATTTTGAGGATTTCACAAATAATACTCAAATGGGTGCATACCCGAACATTTCCATCAAATCCTTATCCAAATGCTCTCTCGCAAACTCAACATCCCTGCTATCTTTCAATATATCTTTCATCCTCAATGTGCTATTTCCATATGTTACAAGACTGGCCAGAAACCCAGCACTGCCCGCATGTGGCCCGCCCTGCCCCTTGGCACTTTCTTCTACATATCGAAACTTTGGTTTCATTGTCCCTCCTCCACAAGCACATATGGCGGATACTGTTTCCTCTGCGTGAAACATCAAATCCTCAAATCGGACCATCAGCCGAGGAAAGCTTGCATCATGCCATTCATTGTACCACTGGTTCCACAAATGGACCAAAGAGTCAAATTTTATGAATGTTTTGTTCTTTTCATTGGGGACAGGCCGTCCTGGCCAGTCATATAAGCTCGTTGCAAATTTCACTTGCATCCCCATTGTACCCGTCCCCGGTTTGCGACCCTTGTCAAACTCATTTGGCACTAAATTCGGGCAATGTTCTGAAGTGTGTCGCCATCTAGCCTCGTATGGGTGACGGCACATGCTCGCCATCCAAGTGATAGGATCCTTAATCATCACTATTGGGAGAAAGTCTTCCTGAGGAACACCCTTCCACATTACCGCAGCTTCATGATGAAGGCGCCATTGCACAGGATTGTGTTTGCCCCACGGAGCTTGGATAAGCATTCCTGGTATCAATTATTAGACAAGGGAAGAACAGGTTGAAAAGCAGTCAGGACTGATAACAGGTTACTCACCGTCGGGTCCATTTGTGTATCGTTTTTGGACACGGGCCCGATTTGCACAGTTCAGTTTGAGCAGTTTGTTGAGTAGATTGGTTGCAGAATTGAATATCCCTGCTGGCCCCATCAAGCGATGTTCCGGACCTACGTTTTGTCGGAATTCCTCACAACGGTCCAGCCCTATAATGTAGGAATGATTTCCATACATGGATTGGATCTCGGCCAGAGTTGGCAATTTTGCTTCTTTCCGTAGGTTGGCCTCCGAGGAAGATTTTATTGCTTGCCTTGCTTCCCGTCCTGTAATGGAGGGAGTATACCCAGCTGCATAGTCAACCCCTGCCCGTTTTAGGATATCTATTGGCTCCATTGAATATTTGGATTGTATTGTTGCTATATTGTCATCCCGTTTCATGGGCGCGATTTGATTGCTATTGTGAAGGCTATCAACACTGGCACTATCAACGACACTGCCCTCATCATTATATTCATATGCAGCTTCAATGGCATCAGTCGCAATCGAATTGACCACAGCCATGTCCTTCAGCAACTCTCCCTCCAAAGAGTTCACTTGCATCACAAACTGATCATGATATGCTAGCAACATAACTTGTACTATGAGAGTTAGGAGAAGAAGCAGTGACAGTATCCATGCGGTTCTTGCACTATTGAAATGCCGTGTACCCGAAGATGTTCTGTTGGTGGACCCATTCATCCGGTGGTTTGAGTCCAAGCGACCGTTGTCCTTGGATATGATGATGTGTGCGTCGACCGTGTTCATTTTGGTTCAGTCTGAGCAACCTCCGGGTATTATTTTTTGCCTTTCGCTGTCGATCATAATCGCATTGTGTCATTGTTGCAGCAGCGCCCATGAGTATTACCTATCTTTGTAAACAAGGTAGGAATCAATATGGTACGTCAGCGCCTCAGAAATCCATACAACAACCAACAACATACACAATAACAATAACACATTTTATCTGGTACAGTACAGTAGTCTACAGTAGTGCGTGGTGCAAGGTGCAACAGCAAAAGCAAAAGGAGAAGGTGGTAAAGATTGCTCGAGTCTTTTGTCTTTCGGCGGAAGCACATAGTTAGTTGTTGTATTCTCTCTAGAGAGAGGGACACACCACCTACCAGCACTGAAAGAAGTCACTTTTTGGCGGTGGAGAATTAATAGGGAATCATGCTGCTACTGCTATCACATCATCACCAAGGCCGTCGCCATTTTGTTTCCTTTTCCCTCCTCTCCATTATTGCTATCAATTTCCTTGCAAAGTCCCCCATCGTCATCGTCAATGCGTTCAGCTCAATAGCACCATCCCCAACTGCTGTCACCAATGATGCCTACACAATCCCAAATCTCAGCGACAAGGTGGCCATCGTCACCGGAGCCTCACGCGGGGTAGGAAAGGGCATCGCCCTCGAATTGGGCCGTGCCGGAATGACCGTCTACGTCGCCTCGCGAAGCTCTCGATCTACCGGATTTCTATCCAGTGAGCGTGATCTTGGAGAAAACAATCGAGACTGTACCGTGGAATGCACTGCTGAAGAAATTAATGATATGGATGGGAATGGGAGAGGGATACCGATACCAATGGATATTTCCAATGACGAGGAGATTGCATCGCTGGTGGAAAAAGTAAAGGCAGAGAGTGGCCGACTAGATGTTCTAGTTTGCAGTGCATTTACTACACCTCCCGATCTGAACGATGCTTCCTTTCGAGATGATTTTTGGAAGCAGGGTGCACAAATGTGGGATGCATGCCATGGGGTGGGGTTGAGGGGTACGTACATGACTTGCTGTGAGAGTGTACCTCTCATGATTGAAACGGCCAAGAAGATCAAGGGTACCACTACACGACCTCTTATAGCAATTATCTCGAGTTTTGGGGGAAAGAGTTATACGTTCAATGTGGCGTATGGGGTTGGAAAAGCGGGAGCTGACAGACTGGCCTCTGACATGTCAATACAACTGTCGAAACATAACGTTGATACAATATCACTCTATCCTGGAATAGTCCGAACGGAAGGCAATCTAGAAATGGACAAGAGAGGGGAGTGGGAGGCAGCCTCGGGAGGATTCGATCTGAACATGGGTGAATCTCCTCAGTTTTCTGGACGGGCCTTGGTGTCCTTACTGGCAAGACCGGAAATGACCGAGGAGAGATCGGGAGGTGTGGCGGTAGTTGCCGAGTTGGCAAAGGAGCTGGGGTTCACTGATATTGATGGGAAGGTGCCACCGAGCATTCGAAGCTTGAAGTTTATACTTCCGGGATTTGTGTTCCCGCAGATTGAGAAAGAGAGTGGGGCTTCATTGCCGGATTGGATTACGGAGAATGTACCTGATTTTTTGCTACCATGGTCAATATTCTCCGACGGCCCGCCACCGTCGTCAGAATAAACTGACAAATGAATGTGGTTTCATACGACAGGCAGAGATGAGAGCACTCTTGCCCACTACATTATGATACTTGCGAGAGAGACCACAGCGGAGTATTGATGGAACGAGAACAAACTGAAGAATAATGACCTTGCTGTCAAGTTTCTAGTCACTGGACAATCAATCAATCATTCATCAAAATATGCATGTTTGTGAGCTTCTAGTAGATCAGATTTGCTGAACAAGTAGCATTTTTGAAACGCAAGACTGAGTGAACAAATGGTAACTATTACCTCTCTGCAAAGCTGTGGCTGTGGTGGTAGACTCCTGAATTCAAGCCATTTAGTTCCACCTCAGCGCTGATCTATCTTTCCAATACTGTTCACTTTCCATACAACACGCAGTCATCAGTTGCTTCAAAGCTTCTTTTCCATCATCTGATGATGTCAATTTCTCCTCTACACCAGAGGATCCAGTAATAGGATACAACGCGCCCAAATTTGATCGCAACTGCTCTGCCGATACGGCACCTGACAACACACGTGGTTGAAAAGGCTGCGCCAACACCGCCCCCAAAGCAAGTTGATCGGGCTCACAATCCAATTTTTGTGATAGTTCCACTAGTTTCGAGTGCTGCAATGCACGTCCGTTCCCCAAACCCTCCTTAATTATTATGTCCATCCTGGCGGCATGTGCTTCCATTAATGCTTCTGCGGGCCGCTGTTCGAGTACATTGAATGTGCATTGTACAGAATCAAACAGTCTTTGTTGTTGCGTAGAGTCATCAGAGTTATTGTTGGATGGAACATTGATTTTAAGCGCCTCTCGGATGATTTCATCCTGATTAGGTCCAGAGACGGAGAGTCCAATATCCCATCCGTTCTCGACGTGACAGATGCGATGTAGGGCTTCATGCACATCTGTATTAGTGAGTATTCCAGAGTCGAATGTGGCCGAGTGTACTTGGTACAGATTGAGGTATGGACCAACATGTTCTTTTGTTTCCTCCACTTGCTTCAAAAAGTTCTTTGCAATGGTAAGCATTTGTGATTAGATTGGCAATATTTAGTTAACGTGATTTAGCAAATGGTACCGGAACAGTTTCCTCCAGTCAATCACTATTTCTCACCTCTAAAGAATGGTCCTTAATCTCATGCGGCTCACCCTCCCCCAGCTCCACCTTCCAATCCGCAACGTATGTATAGCCCCATTTGCTCGACACATACACATCCTCTGGAAGGATATTCTTCGACCGAAGGTACTCTCCCACGAATTTTTCCGATAGACCGTAGGATCGTGCACAGTCCAACCACGGGATGTACTTGTTGCTACCATCATCATCACTCGTGCTATTGTCATTGAGTTGCCGGCATTGTTGGAAGAGCTCATCCATCACCGCGTTGGCCTGACGTTGCATCCCCTCGACGGTTCGTGAGGAGATGTGGGCGTCTCGTTGGAGGTTGATGTAGCCTGGCCTGCCGAGGGCGGCCATGCCTAAGCCGACCCTCATTCTGGTTGAGTTTGTTTGGGGATATGGATCACCCGATGGATTATGGATATGTTGGAGGAGAGCTCTTTTGCCACGCACGATACTGTATTGTATTTGCTTTTATTGCAGTCTATGATAATAATATGATGTAGACGGCCTTTGCTGACGTACCATATTGATTCCTACGTTGATTTACTAAGATCTGAAGATCTTTCCTCACTTTCCCGGGCTTTCCCTTCATTTTTTGCTGTCTTCGTCTTGTCGTCCTTGTCATTGTTTAGTATCTCCTGCCAGATCGACCCTCTACTCCCTGACTATCACCGCTATTTTTTATCATGGCATCGCAACTCCTGACCCATGCTCGTCGGATCGCATTGGGTGGCACGGCGGGGCTAACTGGATTTGCAGCGTACAAGAGCAAAACAGATCCTATTCATATTTTTTGGGTGAGTTGGGTAACTTTTATCTCCTGCTTTCATTGTCGCTCTATCTTCTCCGCTTTTATATTGTAGATAATATCACCTCACCCTGCTGTTGATCAAAATGGTTTGGGGATCCAACTGATGAATATGACTAATGCAGGACCTCGATCACACAATATTATGTTCCATCTCTCCCATACCCACGGACATTAACGAGCAAAACAATGACAATATAAGGAACCAGCAAACCTCCAAGTGCCCCGTGTCACCCTCCAATCTTGCATCCTCACTTCCATCTCCGCCACCCCTACGACACTTCGATCAGATCGATGACGATTTTCCCTACGATGCCCAAACTCTTTTCCCCAACACGCGAACATACTTTCGTCCCGGAGCGGAAATGGCCCTCCGTCTTTGCAACATTTTTGGCATCCTACACGTTTACACTGCCGCTCAGGAGACATATACAAACAATATACTGAATGAGTTGGATCGCGAGAAAGGATTATTCAACAAAATTCTTCATAGAGATGATCATCCGCAGATTGTCAAGGAGGGGAAGTGTTTGAGTATTGGAGCAGAGGATATGCAACGCGCCATTTTGTTTGATGATAAAGTGTCCAATTTTAGACCGCAGAATTATCAAAATGGGGTTGCGGTTGTGCCTTTTACTTCGGATGCAGTGCGAAAGTGTAACAGTGGAAATTGGAGCGCTTATTTGGAAGAGGTGAAAGAGATGACACGGTTGGTGGGCATTGCATTTTGGTCCTCGGTGCATTTCAGTGGGGATGTTAGAAAGGTTGTTAGCCGCGTGCGAGGTCGGGATGATGCAAAACAATAACTCTATGGGCTGGAGAACAGATGTCAAATATGTCAACTGCCAATACTGTTGCTGCTCCCATGGTATCTCTATGAAGTCTACCAGATCATGTCATTATGAACCAACTTTGCCTTCTGGCTAAGATGCTCGACACCAGGAAAAGCAGCACCAAGTTGGACTCACTAGCCCAAAAAATGCCCAGTAATATGGTTTACAACCCAAACGATTAGAAGTAAAACTTTGCAAGTGTCAAAATAGTCCTCAGCTGTCTATACTTCCATTAAGATGACTTCTACCCAAATCTATGATGGAGGAGGTGCTCTACCTAGGATACCTGAGCCTCTGCTGCCTCCATAATCCTCATCTTCTTCCCAGTTTGGTTTTCTCTGTTAGTGAGTGGACAAAGATAAATGAAACATGTGTGAGAGACAGATGAAGTGAAAATGATAGTAAATAAGACCATGCCCAACATAGTCGTACCTTAAACATGAGTATGGGTATTGCTGCCAACACCAAGGGCAAACAAACTATCATCCACAACCCACCCATATAATTCACATTCCATCCGATATGAAACGTATCCTCATACACAATGCCATGGGTGCTACGCATCCGCACTGAGAAGGAGTAATACCCCGGGCCGAACGGGATCTGGATTCGTTCTGTGTAAACTCCAGTCTCATTGTAGGTATGAGTGAATATAGTGCGTTTCACAGACATGCCCGCACGAATATCCACCGCGTAGACGCGTCGATTGTCTTCATTCTGTATGTTGGGCCGCCTGTCAAATATTTCGAAAGTGATGGGGACATAGATGCCAAGTATATCTCTAAATTGTCGCGATATAGGATGGACGAATATGCCCTGCGTTGATGAGAAGCCGTGTGCCCCAGCATTACCACTGCCAGGAGCACGTGACACGCCTGCACTCCACACGTTCAATGGATGGTATGGAACTACATCTGATTCTAAAGTCAGAATCTCACCTTGGGAAGTTGTCACCACCAGATCAAGTCCACCCGTTCCATGGACATCATCTGCCTGTACCATTGCTGGAATAGTATCACCTACATCTATTGGTTGCTCACAAGATGTGGCGCCCTCGATGATGTGGAGAATGGAACCAAGGGGTTGCACAATGTGAAGGCCACGGCCAGATCCGCCATGGGGTCGTGGCGAGGTGCCATCGTCATGATATTGCTTGGATGCCTCAGAGTTGATGGCACGGATTGTTGTGACATCGTCATGGGAGAGACCACGAATTCTGTTCAGCCAATGATGCTGATCCTCATGCAGATCAATCAGTAAGGGTTGAGGTATGGAAGATGACACATGATGCTCTGACTTTGATGATGTGCTCGACCTTGAATCCAAAGCGATGGGAAAGTTTGGGATGTCGTCTCCAGTGACCGCATCAATAGCGTAAAGTCGGTGCTCCATCACTTCATGTTTGTCAGGTCGAGATACGTGCTGACGATCAGCTGTTGTGATCCTTGCCACAAGAACAATGGCTAGCTTGCCAGTTCCCTCCACATCGCCAAGTGACATTGGAGATGTCCCTAAAACAACAGGAACGGTCGAACTTTCTGTAGATTGAGACTCATCCTCTCGTAGTAGATTGCGCGCCCACAAGACATTTCCATCTGCATCCAACGACACCAAATCCCCGCCAGTGTCGACCACAAACACTTCTAAATTGGTGTTGCCCACAACATCCTCCACTAATACCTTTTGCTCCACGGGATGTCGCATTTGGACAGGCCATCCAGTCTTGGCATTGTGCCACTGGACTTCCAGAGCGTATACCAATCCCATAGACGTTCCTACTATGATGTGGTTTCTGTCGGATCCATCCAGCTTTACTGCAACAGGTGTGGCCAATGCCCATGCGCCCACTGAAATCAATCATTAGCCCATCGTGAGTTTTTCGAGTAGATCAAGAGTTAGAGTTCATGCGTTACAAATCAGACCTTCTTCGCAAGACTGGAGATAATACTCACTTCCATGGTGCGCATTCGAGTGAACTTCGGCAGTACCGCCCTCGGCGATGTCTCCAAGCGGTGCCGACCAATCCGTCGACAAATCTAGCACTTCTTGTACTGACCAATACTTCCACCTTTGTTTTTGCATGGGCAAAGAGTAAACCAGTTTAGTTGATGTCAATAATAATTTGAAGATCGTCTTAGCAAGATAATCAAACAACTGTTGACACTCTGTTCTGTCGTCACAGTGCATGATTGCAGCCGTGAAACGTGTTCAGCTCTCAATGCAAGCACGGGGGCCTGTACCATACATCAAATAGCAAACACATGCAAAACAGCCCAATATGCGGAAAGCCTCAAACATTTTGTCAACCATTCTTCTATACATCATACAAAGCGCCTCAATCAATACAATTCAGGAACAAGTGTTGTTTTGGTGATATGTTGCACATTGATGCATAAAATCTCAGTACCAACACATGTCATTTTGCATCCAGGAATGTTGATGTTATTTTCACCATCTGAGCGCCGAAACTCTAGTCCAAGATATAATTGATGAGACATCACAAAAACTCACCTCAAATTATACCCCAAGATCGCACTAGCCATATACCTTCCCCTCATCTCCTCCGTCTCATCTCCCCCATCCACATTGGCATGCTTTCCAAAACTCTNTAGCCATATACCTTCCCCTCATCTCCTCCGTCTCATCTCCCCCATCCACATTGGCATGCTTTCCAAAACTCTTCCCACGACTCTCCTCCTCCCCGTCGTTGCTCATGCATTCATCCTCATCAAAGTAATAACTCACCGCACATAGCACCAACTCATCCACACGATCCTCGACCGTGGAACTACTTCCCGCATACATCCTTGGCAATTCTGCCAAGGCACAAGTGCTCAATAAATGGGGAGGCAATCGTAAGTAGTGCTTGTCGTCGTAGTAAGCATTTTGCGCCTCTTGGTATTGATCGTACGAGTCCCATCCCTCGGGTGCCTCGGGTTGGTAGATGTCGTCTCCGTAGCCGTAGCGATGGTAATCGGCGTAATCGTCCGTGCCGTAGGTGCCGGGGTAGGCGTCGTCTCCGTTCCATACGTCGCCTTTGCCTTGGCTCGCCTCGCCTTCGCCACCTTCACTGTCTGCACCTTCACTTTCTTCCACGTCACTTTTGTCCTCGGCAAAGCTACCATCGGGAGGTGCACCCAAGGCATCATCATAACCCTCATAGTATCCATCGGGTGGAGCGCCCATGGCATCATCAAAGAGACCCTCCTCGGCAAAGTTGTAATCGTCCGCATACCCTTCCAACCTCTCTCCTCCTTCTCCTTCTGTAGCTTCATTGTTTGCACTGGCATCACTGGCGTCATTGGCAGTAGCAGCTTCCTGCAGTCGTCGATGTACACCCTCTCCCATTAGATATTCTTCCATACCATCTTCTCCTTCCTCAACACTATCACTCTTGTCCTCCTCTTCCATATTCTTCTTATTGCCCTTCACATTCTCATTCGGAAGATCTCCAGCCTTTGCACTCTGCAACTTTCTCCTCTTTTGTCTCTCTGCCAACCCCCTCGCCAAATCGACATCCATATTCAACACATTGCCACTCACGCCCCGTAAGGCCTCGGCATCTGCCTTGCCCCTCCAAGCTTCATCGGCCGTTCCAGCAAAGTACGTATGGTACGGCTCAAACTCTTCCCACTTGGTATGATTCTCATCCCTCGCCGTGGTATTGTCCATTAAATTATTTTCGGAGGTACGATTGATAGCAGTTTCATACCATGCCTTACGAACATACAATCTTGGTATGGACACACGACGATAATACCTCTTTCTTCTTTCACCTCCACCTCTCCCCCCGTCATTCTTATTGTTTTTGGAGTTGTGTTCAAAGTCCAAACCCACCAAATGCAAATTACCATCATAATCTCCCAATATGGCATCGGAGACTCCATCCCCCTCCACATCGTGCACTATGGGAGACGTATGGTAAAAGGAGGATGATTCAAAAAGGAGAGGGTATTGTTCATCTTCCTTGAGTTGTTCGGTGGCTGCTCCTTCGACATTATTGCCTCCGGTGCCCCCTGTACCTGATGAACCACCATTATCAGATGCAGAAGTAGTGATGCCAGATGCAGACGATGAGGATGATTTGGCGGCTGGGTTATAGTCATGAGTCCCAATGGAACTACTCGGAGTCCACATTTCCAACACTTCATAATCCGTGGTTAATAAAATCTGTCGTCCACTTCCTGCATCAAAGTCAGGATGGAGCGGGTAGATTATCGGTGGGGTGTGTGTTCCCACTCCAGATGATTGTTGTTGAGCAACACTACTACTACCAGAAGCACCTGCTGTTGTTGTAGCAGTACGAGAGGAGGAAGAAGAGCTACTACCACCACTGCCAAAGTGAGCACTATGAGTACTCCCCAATCGAAACGACAATGGACATCTCGTATCCTCCTCTCCTCGGAGATTATTTCGATTCACGTCATTCTTTTGAATTTTTTCAGGTCCATTCACAGAGGCTTGTTCCATTCCATCTTGGAGTATTTTGCGAGAGACAATCTCTTGATCATAGGGAGAGGTGCGGTACGCGACGTAGGGTCGTGATTTGGGATTGGCTTGCACTACTTCCATCAACGGTAGTAGCGACACCAATGCCAATAATGCATTGAACAGTATAGGGAGGACGGAGGCTCGCGACGACGACAACGTCGGGGAGGAGGACAGCATGTTGTTATTGGAGGATAGGATGTGCCTTCCTGACAACAATAGCGGCCGAGTACACAACGGCAGGGATCAGGCCATTA
>JALLOX010000392.1:0-13347 GCA_036939695.1 Thalassiosira ordinaria | reverse complement strand
GTCTTATGCAGAACACTTACAGCCTGAACTCAATGATACACTTTCAATGCATTGAGACTCTGCACCGCAGCATTTAATAATGGTCGAAACAAGGGTCCTTACGGACTTTCACCTTAGAAATCTTAGTAAATTGAATACTTACTCGAACATAACAATATTATAAGATTCTCAAGCTCCCCCAAATAGGAGGTCTTATTTGACATGAAGAGACAATCCCCAACATAAAGAGGAATGGTTCCTCTGTCAGTGTGTCATGTACGTGTCAGCTGAATCTTTGTGCGTCAAACCGTGCTCAATGCGTATTCATTTGTCAGCTGTTCACGGGGCTCATTACCCCAATGATGGCCCTGCCTTTGTGTTCAAACAATGTCCAGGAAATCCCAATCTAGCATATAAACCCTGCCAATTACAAAATAATTCAACTTGCCGTTGAACCTTGAGATCAAAAATACTAGTCTTAGCATAATCTCTTTACACACCTAGACCAGTATAAAGCAGCCAAACCTACAGTGAGACCAAAGTCACCCCTGATTTGCCATACGAAGTTACGATTTTTTGACATTTTTCACAATTTGCCTTACTTTTTTCTTGTCTACAAAAAATGGATTTTGTACTTTTTCCATCTTTGGGATGGAAAAGCCCTTGTGCCAAAGATTGCAAAACTCAATGATGTAGTCTTCACAATGGAAGACACTGGATAAGCAAAAGAAGAACACACAGGTTGTGCAGCAATTAGAGTGGTAAAAAGTTTCAATTTTGCAACTAATTGGGCTTTCAGTCCTGATACTAATTATACTCCAAGTCTGAAAATTTAAATGGATTTTGCCACAACTAACAGGGAGCGGTGAGTGGGTGAAAAAAGAGATATCAGTCTATGGATCTACTACTGCTATTGGCAATGTTGGCCATGACGGCGTTGTAAAAAAAAATAGAATGATTTTTGAGGAGAGATGGCAAGGAAGTGAAAAGGATAATACTACAGTTTCCAGGTTGATTCATGTTTACCAGTCACGACAGGAGATCTCCCGCATTCGATGGGAGATTCCCCCTTCCCCCTGCTCGAGAGATTTTCTACTAATTCCTTCATCTCTCTACGTGTCAAACACGGACATCATTCCGTTACTACCGAGTTTTGAATGGGTCATTCGTGATGTACGAACCATCACACCCAATGCAATTTCCAAATTACCTGTAGAGGTACAATGGGAATTAATAGAAAAATCTCTTGAGCAGTGGAAAATCTCAAGCTCTCATGGGAATATCTCTATTGATCTGGACACTGTAGTAGCGGCAACTATTGAGAACATGCACAATTGTTTTAAGCAGAAGGACAGACTCCTTGCTGTTGCTATTGCTATTGCTACAGTACTCTGTTCTACTATACAAGTCATTGTCTCTAATAAACAAACCTGCACCTACCCAGTATCCCCGCTTAAGTGTACTAGTGTCAGAATCCTTCCAAATGGTTGAAAGTAAAGGCCTAAGCGCCAACCAAAGAAGCATTGAATTGCTCTGTAAAGACTCCTGAGCTGCCAAAAAGGCAATTTTAAAAATCCGAAAAAGCTCAGAACCGGAAAATTTCCGCGAATACGGTTCTAACAACTAGGATAATCAACATGAACGCGTTTGGATCTCCGGCTTTTGGGGATTCAGCATTCTACATAGGAATTCATTTTTCAGGAGCATTTTTGCAAGGTCAAAATTGTCACAAAACTAGATTTCACCCTATATATATATATATTTATAATCTGCAGCGACACAAACTGCGGCTACAAAAATGCAAAATTGCACTTGCCCCCCCCCCCCCAAATGATATAGGACCATGCCATGCTTTGAAACTTGGTAAACATGTTCTCTAATGACTATGTGGAATGCCTAGAGCTCTGGGTTGCCGATACTAATCCCGTGCAAGACACCATAGCCGTCTGCAGAAAATTTTGCAACTTCTTGAGGCAAAATGAGGTGCGAGCTATAAAGTGTTAATAAATGGCCATTGGCCGAGCACTTTTTTGGACGGATGAGCCGGAACATATTCACTTTATTTTGGTAAGTAGATGGGAGTCTGTGTTAGTTGGAACCAATCCATGACCTACAGCAACGTACTACAACTATTTTGTTAGTGGCCAGCGAAGTGATTTCTGCCGCCATATCCACATCTCATGGTAGTGGCCATGGCATCAAAACCATATACTTTGCAATGATTATTTTAATTACTATATGACGGCACCAACTATTAATGAGAAGTAGTATTAATAAAGCTAGAGATTGATCATCTATAAAAATAACTACCTTTCTGCCAATAGAAGTGAATTGTAAAGCTAAACTGTGTCCATTGATCACAAATAAATAATAAAGGCATAACCACGCCTTCATATTATTTGACATCCATCCACAAATTTGCTGGCGGAGTCTGATTGCAAGTTATTTCTGTTTGAGCCTTATACCCTGGTTTTTGGCAAGGTATCTTGGGTATCCGGAGAACAATGACAGCTAGAAGGCAAAAACAGCCCTTTTTCTTCAACTGATTGCGTCATCCGCTGCCTGTTGATATTGATATCCTCCTGCGGGGCGCTGACTATTGTTTGGTTTGGGGACGGATAAAGTATCCTTCCACAGAAACATGGCTCAACCACCCTCCTTTTTCATTTGCGCCTATGACCAAATTAATTCATTGAGATTGATTGATGCATCAAACTTGTCTATACCGGTCATTCCCTGACCGTTTAAGCAACATATGGGGCCTCTTAGAAAGAGGTAGACCCTTAAGAACCCCTCATGCATTTGGTTCCATACAAAATCTTGGTGAGGTATAATGAGAGGATAATCTGACATCGTTTACCTCTCCTGTCATATTCTATTGCAGAATGTGGTAATGTCTTTAGGGTATCGTACATATTGTGGTATTTGTTAGACCCCGGGATGAACACCTACATATCTACCTTCATCCTCTTCTGAGGGATATCTCTAGAGATAGGTATGATGTAAGCATTACGTGGCTATGGTACTGTTCCTACGTGAAAGTTGGTTGGGAATCTTTGTGAGTCAGTCGAGTGGTGTGCGGTGGCGGCGGATAGGGCGACAGCCGACAGCAAAAAAGAACTAAGAACCCTGCCTGTAAGCAGCCTGTAAGCAACTGCATTGCCCTGCATAATATCTGGAGCATTACCTATTTGAACGCATGAACTAGAATGTTGAGACAAACCATGCTCTCTACATCTTCAATATTCAGTCTTATTTTGGTGGTGGTTGTGGCCTCGGTGGCTCCATCGATCGCGTTTGTCCCAACCACCAATGCAGCAGTTTCTCCTCCGTCTGGGCTGTACGCCAAGAACGACGGTGGTGAAAAGCAGTGGACTGTCGACGAAACCACCGAAACATCGCCCGTTAACTTGGACAAGTTCAGCTTTCCAAATCCACTAGCAGAATTGGCAGACATGTTTTCCAACTTGGATGATGTTATTGATGACTTTTTCAATAAACGAAGTAAGCACAGGATTGACATGTACCTCCACACTTGCTTTTTCAGATAATGCATTCCTCTTTATTGTATGCATCTAACCATCCATTGAATGCACAAAACTATCATACTACAAAAGTGGGCAATGGAGAGGTCTTCTATGGAAAGAGAAAGTATAAACCCAGTGGAAAAGTTGACTCTGAATACAATGGTGGTGGTTTTTCGGATTGGCGAAAAATGGAAGCTGCCAGAGAGTTTCGAGAAGAGAGGGCTAGAATGAAAGAGGAGGCGAAGGAGAGAGAGACAAGCAGGAAGTAAGAGTGCTCGGTGACGAAGGTCGTGTTCACAGAATTAGTACCCTACAATTTTCCCAGCGAGCTTGGAATCAGACAGTAATACTCAGGTAGATGACCAACTTTCATTCTCTGCAACCTGTCATCCTAGCATAATTTCGTACGGGATGGAAACAAAGATGATGAAACTCACAGCTTTGTCTGTGATATCAATCTAAGCCCTGGGTTGATTAAAGATGTAACGGAAATATGTACAGAAAAGTAAACCTTGTTGAAAATACCTGACGATGTCAGAATACGACCCTCAATACAATTCTATGACCTACTCAGCTGTGAGATTCATTCATAACAATATCTAGAATGTTGTGCTCCCATATTATATTTTGACACACTGAGCATGTACAGACCGAGAGATTGCGTATCATGTATCATCTACCTTCATCTGTCTCTTCCTTGATACCCGATGCTTTCAATCGACGTCTTTCTCTTCTGCCCCATGTTCTCTTCTCTCTTTTGACACGCTTTGATGTATCATCTTCAGTAGCATTGTCATCATCCAAACTCTCTTTTACCTCCTCCTCGTCCTCGGCAGATTCGTTCTTCTCATCCACATCTTTGAAATATTCATTCAGCATCCTGTCAATTTCCTCATCTCTTCCTTTTCTGTACCCCTTCATAAATTCTGATAAGCATGCCGTGGCCAACTTCAATTGTTCACCGACCCACACTTTTAGCTCCTCTTTGGTTGTCACTCCAGTAACCTGTTGACCTAATTGAATAAGCTTTGGAGTTTCTTCCTTCAATGTAGAGATATTCTTTTGTACATTTTGCGCAATACCAGTAGCTGCCTCTGTTGCTTTATCTTTGAGACTTGGGCCCTCCTCTTCTTTTTCATTCCAATCAAACTCTTTATCATCTTCATATTCATCTTCGGGTATGATGTTTCCATCGGCATCTCTCTTCTTCTCCCTGATCAAAAAGCCTTCAAATGTCCAGAGATATTTTGCCCATGCTTTCTTCCATACTTTCTTCCAGCCGCTTATTGTTTTTGGATATTTTATTCTTTGGTTCATAAGGTATCGTTCTCGGATAGGATTTCCCCCGCTCAATAGTCCTTCAAATTTTGGTGCGTCATCAGGATTCTTTTCCTTACTCGTGCCATCACCATCTTCATTGTTTGTTGGTGGTGAAGGCACTTTCTCTTCACGTGATAAGGACTCTTCCCTTTGCTTTAACTTCCATTTTCGATGTGCTCGGCCACTTTTTAGCGATACAGGTCGGCGGCGTGTAGATGTAGAGGTTGTATCATCATCTTTGTATTGGTTGCTTGAGTCTGAGAAATGATGTCGAAGTACTTCATATCCACCACTATTTCGTGTTGGCCTTGGCGGTATCTGCTTCGTCGATACAGCAAATTGCGGTGCGCCAATACACCGTTGACATTGGCTTTGGAAGCGTTTTTGCCGGGAATGGTCGATTTTATTATGGCTACAGAATCGCGATTGTGCATGAATTGAGAGAATTTGGGCCAATTCCGATGGGTGGTGCCGGGCCAAGAGCATTGGCTGCCTGCAAGTTATCATCCTTTCGGATACTTCACGGAGTGGCGGGCGGCAAGCTGAATGGAACGTCGGTTGGGTGTTGCCGCCTGAAAATGAAAACCACCGGGGGCACCCTGTGCTCTGGCTCCGGCCTCCGTCCTGCTCTGGATTATTGTACAATATGTGAGATGTTGCAGTGAGATTTTGTGGCTGAGATCTGAGATGAGATTTGAGAAGATCTTTGTTTGTTGATCTTATCTTGCGAGTACCTGGGGTGTTTTTTGCTATCAATTGCACCAAACACCAATAATTTGCACCAATTATTGTTATGGAATAATGAGTGAGTATTGATGACTTTTGCACGGTGAATAAATATTTATGCACTTATTTAGCATTTTTGTCCTCATAGACGAGGAAAATAGTTCCGTCGATACAAGTAGTCTATTTCAATTGAATTGTCCCCGGGCGGTGTTACCACTGCTGCCGCCGAGAGAACGGCGGTGCGGGATGAAAGAGCGAGGAACACTATTCTTTTTTGGAGTTATCTTTTTTACATTAATAATTTATAAGTCATAATGGAACGTCTCCTCTCGCAAGCTGCCGCCGAACTCGCCATCCGATCCGAAGTCGAAGCGACCCTCAATGCCGTCCTCCAAGACGTGGAGCACGCTCACGCTCTAGAGGAATCCCTCCGCGCTCATAACGAGTTACATCAGTGTCGAGAACAACTGCAGGCATTGAAGGTGCGATACGATGACCGGGAGGCGGCATGGGAGGAAGATCGGCGGGAAAAGGAGCGGCTGGGGATGTTGCTGTTGGAGGAGATTGTCAAGTTGAGTGCACGTGAGGTGGAGGGTGAGAAGAGTAAGAGAGAGATGGAGATGAAGTTACGTCAGTTGGAAGAGGAAAAGAGAATGACTGGTGGTAATTTTGCTGTGCAGCAACCCCTGCAAAATATTAGCCAGAGTGCAATGGCTTCTGATGAGAACGACAAGGGGGGAGTGGATCAGCATGGTGCTAGTCAAACAGCTGCGGCAAATGAGAATCTTGAGAAAAGCGCCTCACAACCATTACATGACAAAACTGGGGGTGACCAGCAGTTGAATGAAGTTGCAACATCCGACACGACAAAAAATGAAGCTGACTCAAAGAATGAAACACCAATCGAAGGGGGCGCCTCACCTACAGACTCAACAAAAATTGAAACTGCAGCTGAGAAAAATAATCTGACAAATGAGGTTGCAGAAGATATGGGTCAAGGATTCTCTGCTCCACAAAATCTACACGAGAATACGTTGATGGAAATATTTGCGTATTTGGATCCTTTGGATGTGATGAACTTTGCTCAATCGAATAAGGCCCTGCTCTCTAAGGTGAATGTCATGTTTGGTATGAGCAGTGGGGAGGAAAGTGATGTTGATCAAGGCGAACAGCAGCAGCAACAAAGTGCTTCTGGGGAAGATTCAGCGGCAACATCTGTAAAGGAACCAGCAGAACCAAAACCTTCACAGGCAATACCAAAGGAGTCTGTTCCTGCTACCCCAACTAAGGCAGTGACATCTACAGCGTCGGCAGTAGAAGCAACACATACAACATCTACCACGGCTGGGGCAAAATCATCACCCAAACTTTTTGGACTATCAGGCCCCTCTCACAAGAGGCAAGGCTCGGGTACTTCGGTGGCAACTACTGGTAGTGCCGGCACTGCGAACCCTTTTTCCCAGGTCTCCTCCTGGTTTGGTGCTAACACTAGTGCTGGCACTGCTGATACTTCATCCACTGCATCAGTTACAACAGTTGCAGCCAGTGCTTCTTCCGCAAGCACGGCTGCAGCCCCCGTTGACACTGGCTCTTCTGAAATCAAGCTCAACGCTGCCATGGCCAACAGTATGGCCCAAAAACTCACACCTGCGGAGCTATCCATCATTCTGCGCATGAGAGAGAAGCTTCAAAAATGTGAGGCAGATGCAAATAAATGGAGGCTTGAGAAGGAGGATGCAATGGCCAATCTTGCTAGTGTCGAGGCTGTGAAGGAGTTCTTAGTCGCTAGGGTTCGAGACACAGAGAGGGTGGTACAAAAACAAAAAGAAGAAATGAGTGCAGTTCAGAAGAAGGCTTTGGAAGATCAAGAGGTGATTGTATTTTTAGATGAGAAGGTGAAGGAATTGGAAAAGTCCATCGAAGATATGAAATCAAAGGAAGCCACAACCAAAAAAGAGTCTATAGATATCGTGAACAAAAATGAGAAAAAGGCTCGAGTTCTGTCAGATATGTTGAGATTTGAACGCGAGCAAATGGCGGCAAATGAAAAGGAGTGGAAGACTGCCAAGAAAGTATTGGTTAAGGAAGTGAAGAGTTGTCGAGCGCGCATTGTGGCTCTGGAGGCTGAGGCAGAAGGCTGTAGACAGCAAAATGCACAGTTGAAACAGGGGCTAATGGCATTACAGTCATCTGGCTCAATGTCGCCTAAAGGAAAGAAGAGTCTGAAGGGTCTGAGTCGATTTTAGGTCTTCTTCTTCTAGATTTTGTGAAGAGCCCTTAAGTAATGCAAGCAAACCCATATATAGTGCCTTTCGCCTCCCTTCTTCTTGAGACTTTTGAGCCACATGGCTAAATACTTGCTATAAGTACAATTGATGACAATCTTATGAATATAGCATTGCAATATTGTAACTTGGGGAAATACCACAATAGTGGAGTCTTCAATGCAGTCGGACCCATCTTGAGAGGCCATGCTATGACTTAGGGGGCAAGACCCTAGGGAACAACTGGCAAGTTAATGCCTAATAATGCCAATATCCTCTGCAGAACATCAATTGCAATTCATGGTGGTAGCGCCTGTTTCTGCGGTCTCTACTCCTGAATATTCCTGTTCAACACCAGGTGTATTCTCCAAATCCTCCAGGTTGACCTCCATCAAGTCCATATCAATCCTACTCTCACAATCCTTCCTCCCCCAGCTCATGTGTTGCTTCTTGATTTCTATTATATCCTACTTGCGCCTCTAAAAGCAAGCGAGAGCCATACACCTGTACAACACCCAAGTATTCTGCACTAAGCCAAACTTGGCAATTGGAAGTATCCTGGCAAGCCACCTTCCTGTTCAATGTTCGTGGCGTAACACTTTGACATTTAGTAACATCTCTGGCATTCCATGTTCATGCGTGATTATTTTTTGTATTGTTCATTATAAATAAATTTCTATTACACTACGCAACACATCTACTTTCTTCAGGCGGAATGGGGAAGTGTAAGCGCCTCCATCAGTTCAGACTTTTGGGGTTCCCAGTTTTGCTCAGTCCCCCAGCAATTTCGTTCTTCCCCTCAGTTGTCTCCCAGACAATTTTGGACTTCTTGCTCATCTTTCTTTGATGACTGAGTGACAGCTGGGAGGCCATGAGCCCGGCTGCCATCCAATCCCAGCTTGCCGTGCCTGTCGGGACACGGATCCATGCCCCATCTACCCTGTCTCGTATTGAAACTTCAAATTTTCCTGCTTCCGGAGCTTCTCCAGCCTCATTTTGTGTGATTGACCCGCCGCGACCAGCTGGGAGCAATCGCCAACGTTCGCCACTGTCTCCAGGAAGATCTCCCGTGTGCTCCTCATTGCCAATGCGTCTGTTTGCATGACAAAGTGCGCTCCCGCCTTGTACATCTGCATTGCCTCAACATTGTTCTGGGTACACGCGACGAAGATGGCATCACTCCCCTGCCGCTGCAGCCACCGCAGCATGGCCTTCTCGGCATGCCTCGCCCCCTTGATGGTGCACACCAGCATGAATGCCTGATCCATCTCCAGCTCCTCCCAGCATTCTGGATCATGGATATCTGCATACTCACACTGAACACCTTTGATTTCCTCCTCACCACCATCGCCATTGGAATCTTGCGAGCTGGAATGCATCGCCCAGAATTCCTGACTCCCGCCGCCACTCATCTGCAGCACTGGCGTAGACATTGAGCGGATGCGCCGCGGTCGGGGAGGGGGCTGCAGCGCCGGGCCCAGTTCGAGGTCCGCTCTGGCACTGATGTCATCTGTTGTGTATGACTCCTGCACTGTCGCCATTAGGGGATTCTCCGGCAATGTCGACATCAGGGGTTTCTTTCCTTTCTTCTTCTTCTTGTCCCTGTACTCCAGCTGGCGCTGCTCTTTGCTATACAACTTCTCAATCGTCTTCAACTTTTGCGGATCATACTCTACCACCACGACTTCTTTGCCGATTGCGTCAGCAAGGGCCAGTACTGCAGGAAACATCTCGTTGTACCCGATGCAAATGATCTCATTGCGATGGCTGTGGCGAGCTGTTCGGCTCTCAAAGCCTGGGTTTGGTGGCGCAGCTCCCTTCACGTGGTGCCGATTGTGCAGCTCCTCGCGGATATGCGCCAGTTGAAGCGCAATGGGGTTCAGCGTGGAGGTAGCAACAGTCAGCGCATCATGCCAGTCCTGGGCATCGTGGTCTGAGTGGTCCTTCAAGCCGTGGATTGCCAGCTTCATGGCATCGTCCTCCAGAGAGGACGTGGCTGTGTGGCGGTGGATGTGCCCCAGGACTATTGTCCACTCCCATGGGTGCACCTCCCCGGTATAGGTGTTGTTGTCCAGGCTTGAGAGGCTCACATTAGAATCACTCCGGCCCATACCAACTCCTAAACTCGAAAGGCTTGCATTTGAGTCACTGCGGCCGATCTCGCCGCCCTCAATGATGGCCATGCCAGAGACATCCCACACAGAAGCAGGTGGTGCGTGGCCAACATCATGTTGTTCCTTCCAGAAAAGCATCCGTCCTTCGCGTAGTGTGCAGAACATCAGCTGGTGTTGAACAATGACATACCCCTCAATCATCCCATGCATGATGTCCGTCGCGTGGGATGTCGTGATAATTGGCTGCGACCTTTTCTTGGACTTGGGGCGTGGCGGGGTCGGAGCTCCCACACGCCCGTACAATGACCTCACGGACACATCCAACGCCAGAGTAGATTGTTGTATGCGCTTCTCATCATCTGTTGCCGCCATAGCCTTTCGCGCTAGCTCCAGCTCCTCCTCTGTCTTCTTGAGGTCAATCTCCAATTGCTCTGTAAAGCGCTGCTTTAGCTGATCCTCAAAGGCCCAGTCGCAATCGCCCGCTGGACGATTGCGCACCAGGGGGGATGGCGCTCGCTCGGGACCCTCCCCATTATCGGTTTTTGAGGTCTCGACAACACCACCCTCAATGTTTTCTTCCCATGAATCGTGTTCCTCCTCCTCTCCCCTTGACCGTCCCTTATCCTGGGCAGGAAGATGCTTCCGAGCGCGTCGATCGTCGAGGCAGCGCAGGCACGCCCAACGCTGTGTCTTACGGTAGATGGCATCGATATGGCCATGGCCGATGCTAGAAACAATGATGGACACCACAGCAGCGACTGTCATGACGGTCAGTACGATTGGCTCAAAAACCTTCGCTCGCACACACAGCGTGCACAGGATCAGGCTGAACTCTGAGATCTGATTCATGAGCATGCCAAGCATAAAGACAGTGTGGGATTTGAGTGCAGCTAGGAACCCCAATGCAGCAAACAGCGGGAGGGTAGCAAAAAGAGTGAAGAGCGCGAGACCAAACCCGATAGGGAGGGCGTCTACCATCTCCTGTCCCAGATCAAGCCCCAAGCCTAGCGAGATGAAGAACACTGCGACCCCCAGCGTCTTGATGGGTTCCATCTTCGTCTCGATGTGCATCTTGTACGGCAGCTGACTCAGGGAAACTCCAGCCAGGAATGCAGTGATCTCCCCGGAGAAGCCAAAGGTGACTGCAAGTGCAGCAAGGCCTGTGGCATAGCCAAGAGCGCCTAGGTACAACAGTTCGAGTGACCGTGCAAACATCGTGAACAGTCTATGCAGTACAAACCTCTCCAGGAGGAAGCACACAACCATTGCGGCGACGAGCTTGCCGAAGAGGACGAGGATACTAACTGCGATGCTGCTGTTGCCCGAACCACCATCGTCATCGAGACCGCCCAGGACGGCAATCCCAAGGACCGACGCGGCATCCTGCAGGACGAGGGTGCCGAGGCAGAGCTGCCCGTGTAGCGTCCCCATAGACTTTGAGTTCTTAAGGTACCCAAGGACAAGGATGGTTGAGCTGAAGCAGAGGCATAGCCCAAAGTACACGGCGGAGTTTGTGTTCACCTCCGCCCCGATGGCTGGGAGGACTAGGAGCGACGACGCTGCAAAGAATCCCGTGCTGCAAACAATCTGCCCAACGCCAATGATGGCGGCGGTTCGCCAGTTCTTTAGAAACGCTCCCAAGTCAACCTCCAGCCCGGCCATGAACTAGTTGAGGTTGCACAAGTTTTACACGCAAGAATGAGATTTCTGAGTACGAGGCAAAATAATGACGGCAAATTCAACCCTTTGAGAAATACACAGCAATATCCACCTCACGAGAGAACTTACCAGCAGAATCACAATGCCCACCTCAGACATGTGACCAAGTGTTGTGTCATTGGGCTCAACGCCGATAGCGTTCACGATGACGCCTGTTGCAATGAACGCGATGATTGACGACTGGCCGAGGTAGCTCAGGAGCAGGGCGAGGATTGCCGTAAGGCCCAAAAGGAAGCCCAGTGACTGGATAAAGCTGTCCTCGCCCCCACCGCCCGCCATTGTTGTTGTTTGTTTGTTTTGCTTTTTTTACACCGAGAGCCAGCTATTGCACAATGGTCTCAAATGGTACAACGTCTTGATGCAGTGCTATTGAAATGTGAGGCTGTCCAGCGCCACCAATGCAGTATCAGGGGCAGAATGTGGTTTGGGAGACCAACTTTGTGGGAGGAGAGGTAGATGGTTGTCAATGTGAGAATGCTAATGATGCCATGAATAGGTACTGAAGGATGAACTGATATGCATGAACTCCTCCTGTCCACAACAGAAATAGGTTAACATCCTCATCTGATATCACAATGTTTTGTCCCTGTTACCTCTGGTAGCAATACTTCCAGATGGGTATTAAATCAATTTCAATTGGCATTCCAATGCTTCCTTACAAACAAACTTCTCAGTTAACAGCGTAAGGATTGCAATATTTTCCAAACAAGTCTAAACCAAAATTTTGGCAGAACTTCCACATATGAATGAAAAGTATAAACAGAGTATCCAGGTGTGGCCTGCCGTAGCTCTGACGCTATACCCTGGGCCTGTCCCTTGAAATCCCATAAAACAATCCTTACTACCACGCTATCCTAAACCTCTGTCACCACTTCAAACTGCCATCTGGAGGAAACAAAAGAAACAATATCAATATTGAAATCTAACCTCTGTAATAACAAAAGACAGTCAATATTAAGGACAGAGGTGTAAGATTGATTGGAGGAGTGAAGAAGATCACAAAATATCGATACACTTTCAATCTGTGGAAATCAATGGCTTACCACCTCTCTGAGCGAGTAGCAAACACCCGTACGTTGTTGATTAGTGCCCTAAACCTAAACTAATAGGGATGTGAATTGTATTGTTTTCAGCAGAAAAGGTGGAGAAAGAGTGATTTCCCTGCCCTTTACGAGAATTCTTTTGCCTGAAGCAGCAAGCAGCCCACATACCTGTATACCAATGAAGGATGTGGTTCTCGCGATTGCGAACTGGAAACGAAAAGGAAGGCAGTAAAGTCAATGAGAAGGCAGTCCTGAGCCTGGGTACATATTATCCAGTGTGATGACAGAGCAATCCTCGGTTTTAAGACAGGGGGCACGGAACTGACGAGGCTGCATAGATTGAAATGATAATATGGCGCCATTATTGGCGGTGAGGGCAGTGAGAGCAGATGAATAAAAAAATCTCGCTCTTTGCTAATAAATTCTTACCTCTCGGCGCTGTCGTTGCAGTGATTATTGCCTTGTGCGCGGCTGGTCCCTTCGGTAGTCTACGCGTGTTATTTCCGTTTTATATTTGCGGCCAGGAGACACTCAACACTTAACCTTGCCCCCGATGATCCGATCCCATCAATTGGAACGACGACATCATCATGAACGCGTTCAGTGAATCCAATGAAGTTCAAAAGAAGCACCCCCCCACCCCCCCCCCCCCCCC
>JALLOX010000391.1:0-11831 GCA_036939695.1 Thalassiosira ordinaria | reverse complement strand
AAAAAAAGAATAATATGCTGGTAGAGATTAGGGTTTATTAACCCTTAATCTGATTACCAAAAGAACGAAAAGAAGAGAAGGCAAAGAAGTAAGAGTAAGATGCAATCAATGATACACCAAGCCAAGACAAAAGGATAGCCGAAGTAATAATGTCATCCAATGAAAAATGGCCGCCACACCTCACCATTGCCAGTCTCATCTCTATTCTGCATGTATTCGTCGGTTTATTCTTCTGGGCGTGGTCCATCCTACTCTGGGCACGTGGCGAATATGATTCGGGAATCGTCCTCTTTCTCTTCCCAATATCCACGGGCATTGTTGGGTTGCGGATAGTTTACCTCTGTCGGCGAAATAATGGCAGCGGCAGTGAAAGCAATAACGATGATCCATTAGACGAAGCACCAGACAAGTCGAGAAGCTATGGGTGCTGCAACAGCCGGTGTTGCTGCTGTACAGCAACACCACCAATAAAATGCTACCTCATTCTCCTCCTACTAAGCCACACACTCACAACGGCCGTGTACGCATTCGCTGGTGCACAAGATCCAGAGCAATTGAATAAGAGTCGCGGATGGCAATTGTATTGTCAAATAGCTGCCGTTTGCTGGGCAGTGAGCGGAGTGGTCATATTTGTGTTGGCGTTTCGCTTTCGAGGAAAGTTTGAGCTTGGATAGAGAGTTTATATAGTCAAGAGAGATGAGTGGAGATTGTTCAAGGACTTTTTTATATTACGAAAACAAAAAAATGAACAACAATCTTGCATGAAAAGGGCACCAGATTTGTCTCTCCTAGCTTTCTGTCAGCACGGGGGGGGGGGGGGGTGTTGACCGGGGTTCATCTTTGCATTTTACATATCTTTTCAATGAATGAGTCATCATCTTCGAATACAATAATTTGTCATAAATGATTTCAAATAATGCACCAATCAACTCTCACGACTGAGGATGAGACCACTACAAATTCTCGAGCAAAGTTGGGATAAATGAGCATAAATCATATTGAGATTGAATGTAGCCGGAAATGATCAAAGAGTACAAAAAATGAACGCAAAATCCTTGTCTGATACACTTATCAACTGATTAGAGTATCAAGCATTGATCACACAGAGCTGAATTCTCGAATGGCTCCAGAGACTGCTGATTGTCTTGATGGCATAGGTACTCTTTTGGCAAAAACATACTTTTGCTGTGCGTAATCCGACTGTGTAATTATACTGACCTTGACCAACTATCAAAATATGCTGCACAAATATAAAAATTATGCGAAACTATCCTTATCGAGTGATACGAACATTCCAGAACAGAAATGTTGACAATGATAACTGATGGCATACCCAAAGAATTGGTAAATATATTTGAGCCACATGCTGTAGAGTCATAATATATCACGAGTTCTCATATTATTACCACGTTATTTCTATTCCTTTTGGATTTATTGTTAGGCTAAAAGACATGGCTGATGGCACATTGGATCATAAAACAAATGGCAACATTTGTGGGTGTCAAAATGTTTCAAGATGTCTGAGTAACGATAGCTATCATATTTGTGATATCGTCCTCATTGATACCCAAATGAAATGGCAGGCATACAGTTGAATCAAACAAATTCCAAGCCTCTGGCGCATCTTCCCTTTTACACAAAGGAGCATAGTAATGCTTTGCTTCAATGTTTTGGGCATGCAACCTCTTGAGAATATCCTTTGAGGATATTGTAGCTTGTCCATGACGATTATGTCTGACAAATAGGCAGGAAAGGATGGTAGGGTAGTGGATTGGCATTGCCAGTGCCAAACCATTGCGGTCGAGCTCATTCACAGCAAATTTGGCAAGTTTATTTAGCCCGTCCTCCCATTGATTTGTGGCCATGTAATTAAAATGATCTAAAATCGCTGCCGCAGCCAATTCTGGTGTATTGTAGTGATGGTAGAGTGATGGATGATAAAAGTTAAGGAGGAGTTTCAAATTTTGCATAATGATAAAATGAGGCACAAAGTCAGTGAAGACTCAAGAGACACCGACAGCCAAAAAAGCTCTCACCTGACATTCTCCAATTACTACAGGCACGATGTGGAATGCGGATGCCCTTAGGTATCTCATATCCATAATTCATCGCCCGGTGAACATACGTTAGGACATCTTCAGTTGCAAACACCGCACCGCCTTCCCCTCTACCAAATGGTTTTGTCTCATGAAAGCTTATAATAGAGCCGTTGCCAATATCATGAATAGAGGTGGAGGAGCCGCAGCCATCATCACCATTGTCTGTTTTGACAAACCCTAGGGGTGTTGCTGCATTATCAAATATAAGAATCTTCTTGTGTCTCCTGCACCAACTCTCGTATCCACCTACATTTGTTTGTAAGCCAAAGACATTTGTGACAATGACCCCATCAAACTCACTCAGATGATCCTCTAGAAATGCACGCGAGGGACCCAGCCATTCCGGGTCCAAATCGGCAACGAACGATCCATGCAATGGTCCCTGAATCGATGAGGGAAATGTGAATGCCTGTGTCACCCACTTCAAGTTGCGTTTATTTTCCTTTAGTGACCATGCCGCGCAGAGTGCATGCAGTGCCGCGGTGCCACTGCATGTCAAAAGTGAGGAATTTTTTGACCGAACAAGATGCTTTATCCTCGAGGCCAATACAGCCTGCAGGGGTCCATCATTGGTGAGATGACCTGCGGCGAGACTTGGCTGCAGATACTTGATGAAATTTTCCGAGTTCAAGGGTTTTTTGAAACACCATCGAATAATAGGAGTGCATGATTCATCTTTTATTGTATCATCATCTTGTTTGCCACGGTAATCTGAATCCTGCGATTTTGATTTGGAGGTGACTGGTGGAAGAACAAGCTTGGCCGGCACACCCGCCCAAAAGCCTTCAGCAACAACATCAGGGGCAGGAGTCTGAACATCAAGAATGTCACCAACCACCGCAGCACCCATCCCAATGCATGCCCCAGAGGCTTTTATGGAGCAGTGATCACGAACCACAGCATTTGCACCAATCGTAACAAACGATGCCACAGTCACACACCCCATCAATGCACTCGATGGGTTCATAGTCACATAGTCCTCAACGATGCAATCATGCTCCACAATAGCATAAGTATTGACAAGGACAAATTTCCCGATACAAGCGCATGTATTTATGATTGCACCGGGACCAATGAAGCATCCTTCTTGGATACGAGCCGTTGTTGAGACTATGGCAGTTGAGTGGATGAATGTTGGGTACACGAGGCGCGGATCGGGACCGAGTTTGTGTTGCACTGACATGAACAGTTTTTTTCGGATTGCTCCGTCTCCAACGGCAATGTATACATGGATGGAGGCGTAGCCTGGAAGCGGGAGCGCATCAGCATCATTATCATCAATGATGAGTTTGGTAATGTTGGCAAAAAGGGGGTGAAGATTGTGTCCATCATCCCAGACAAAGTAGTCGATATCTTCCGATTGTTCCTGCTTACTACTACTTTGATGCCGCAGGTGGTCGAGGATGACCGCTCCTTGGGAGCCACCTCCTCGAATCACAACAGCTGTTCGTTGATGGGTCTTGCCACTACTTTCACTCTTTGAAGACACCTCCATCATTCATCGTCCGTGTATCGATCACAAGTTCAGTGAAGGGAACCAACCTCCCGTTTGACTTGACCTGTATTATTTGAGATTGTTTGACCTTTGATTTTGATGTGTGCTCTGAGAGAGTTTGATAGCTTTGACTTGAGCTTTGACTTTGAGCTTTGACTTTGAGCTTTGACCTCCTTTGACATAGAGCTTTGAGAACTTTTTGAGACTCGGTTATTAAGTATTTAGGCTTGTGGTAAAATGATAACTATATACCTTTTATATTTTTCGTGTCGTACAAAATACACGTGGAATTATAATAAACAAAAAATCCTGCAAGCAGTGATGAAGGATTTATCATTTTTGCAAAAAGTAAAATGTGATGTGTAGGTATTGCGTAGCATTAGGTACGTCATATGATTTTTTACTACAATGTTCAGATCATAATAGGAAAATATCAAGAAATAATGTCTACAAAATCACTAACTTTTTGTAAGAGATACAGCAGAAAAGTACTTCTAAATTTTCTCCTTATGATCTGAAAATTGTAGTATCCGATGACGAGCCATATCTTTCTGAGATTGTTGACACCAAAGATATTTTTTCTTCAGCAAAGATCTTCCTCCCCTTCTCCTTCTCAAAGCGTGTCAAAGCTGTGCAAAGTTAAGCGAGAATCTTCTTCCATCTTGCCGGAACCAGAGCACTGCATTTCAACACCGCAATAGCCGCCAATCAATTATTGATCGGATTGATATTGAGCCGATGGATGGGAACTGTTCTCATCGTCAAAACAATTCAATGCTCATTGTACTACTACTATCAACTGATAAAGCAGTGAATTGATCATATTTTAATGCTAGCTATTCATCATCATCGCCACCTCTAATCTATTTGTATGCTAAAAGAATAACAACTTGACAACAAAAGAGCCCTCGCGGCAACAAAGTAAAATGTTTCGTCAATGCAGTCGTCGTTCCCTGCTCTCCTTAGCTCGTCTACAACAGCGAGGAGCAGCACGTACGTCTATTGGCAATGTAGGACTACGTTCCACTGCCATTCGATCACTTGCCACAAATGTCAGCTCCTCGTGGACGTTGCACCAACAACAAAAACATCGTAATGCAACTCTACCAAACAACGCAGCAGCAAAAGCGCTCTCGACAGCTGCAGTGGAGGAAGAGGAATATCAACCCATGCCAAAGCCATTTAATAAGCTCATGGCAGCAAATCGTGGAGAGATTGCGACTCGTATCATGAGAGCGGGGAGTGAGTTGGGGATTAATACTGTGGGTATTTATTCTCATGAAGGTGAGAGCGTATGGATGTGTGATTAGTTGATGATTGTAGGATATGTGTAATATAGCCAAGAGCTGTAGGAGTTATTGTGATATAAAAAGTAGAAGATGTTGATCTTTGATAGGCATCTCTCTTTTTCACATGACTCACTCAATATATCAACTTCCTCTCTCTCTCTCTCTGCAAAACCCAACAGATCGATTCACCCAACATCGCTACAAGGCCGATCAAGCCTTTGAACTAAACAATGACAAATCCCCGGTCGCCGCCTATCTCGACATTGATACCATTGTCCAACTATGTGTACAGAATGGTGTACAGGCGGTTCATCCGGGGTATGGATTTTTGAGTGAGAATGCAGGATTTGCCAAAAAGTTGGAGGAGGCGGGGGTTAAGTTTGTGGGTCCTACGGTGGACAATCTGTAAGTTTGTTTTGTTTTTGTTTTGTAGTAGCAGTTGTTGAGGTGGGGCGATGTTGTGATTATGTCTGTAAGATGATGCACGTCTTTCGTTCATTTAGTAGACACATGATACCAAAGTGTACCATATCTTATCCTTGGCTTGATATGTTATGTTCATACCTTATCCTTTGATTGATATGTTTTGTTGGATGTCTGCCATGCCTGTATGTTGGCACACCTATGATACATGATATCCTCTGCTTGATATGTTGGATGTCTATTTTGGAAGGTACTAAAGTTGCCATTCTTGAGAGAAATGACAAAGCGGTTCTGCGGTACTGTTTTGCCCTTCACTTCTGTCTTTCTTACACCTTGCTTTCTCATCAAGTACATTCAACAATATTTGCTAACATACTTATACTCCTACTATCTAATGTTCTTCTACATATAACAGCAACACATTCGGTGACAAAACCTCCGCCAAAGAACTAGCCATCAAGGCCGGAGTCCCCGTAATCACCGGCTCCGACGATGCCTTCTCCACACCCGCCGAGGCCGAAGCCTGGATCAACCAACCCAACAATCCAATCACGTATCCTGTCATCGTCAAGGCTGCCATGGGAGGAGGAGGACGCGGTATCCGTATCGTACCCACGGCTGAGGATTTGGAGCCCATGTTCCGTCTAGCGAGTAATGAGGCTCTCAATGCCTTTGGAGATGGACGATGCTTTGTCGAAAAGTATGTCGATCAACCACGTCATATTGAGGTGCAGTGTTTGGGAGATGGGACTGGGAATGTTATTCACTTGTTTGATAGGGATTGTTCCGTGCAGAGGAGGCATCAGAAGGTGATTGAGACGGCGCCTGCTACGGGATTGAGTAGGGAGACACGGGAGAAAATATTTCAGGATGCGTGTCATTTGCTTTCGTTGAATAAGTATAGGAATGCGGGGACTGTGGAGTTTTTGGTGGATAAGGATGGGAATCATTGTGAGTGAATCATATTGTGTTGTATACCTCTTATTACCTGATAGTTGCTTTGATGACTGTAGAGATATGTATGTATCTTTGTTGCTCCTGCGCTTCTGACATTTGATTATTCATTACCTTTTCTTTGTCAGACTTTATGGAGGTCAATCCTAGGGTGCAGGTGGAACATGTAAGCAACCAGTGTGAGATTTGCTGTATCATAAAATGGCTCTAGACTCATGTAAATCATCAACATGCAAATTCATCATGTCACTGCAGACCATCACAGAAGAGATCACAGGAATCGACATCGTCCAAAGTCAAATCATGATTGCCTCCGGAAAGACCCTTCCTGAGCTAGGCTTGACCCAAGATTCCATCAACGAACCTACACAGTACGCTATGCAGTGCCGTGTAACGACTGAGAACCCTGCACACGATTTCAGGCCTGATACTGGCACGATTGATGTGTTCAGGATGCCGTGCGGGTTTGGCATTCGTCTTGACGATGGGCCTGGTTTTCCTGGAGCCAAGATTACGCCTCATTATGGTAAGTTCGTTATTACCTTTTGTCTACCATCAGTCAATAGTATGATCTCAGTGCAATTTTCTCTAATGTAATTTTATGTACTTTTGCAATACTTAAACAGACTCGCTCTTGGTGAAAATCACGGCCAAAGCACGAGACCGCAAGGAAGCAAGCGCAAAGCTCATCCGTGCCTTGCGAGAATTTCGTGTCCGTGGTGTGCAGACAAACAAGAGTTTCTTGCTTAATGTCTTGTCTAACAAGGAGTTCATCGAGGGCGAGGTCACGACCGGTTTTATTGCGGCCAACCCCACGCTCATGTCTCCATTGAAGGAGAAGGATCGAGCCCAGAAGTTACTGCACTATATTGGAGAAGTGGTTGTCAATGGCACGCCCAAATCGTTGGGTGCTACTGGTGACGCCCCGTCATCCGTTGACCCAATTGTTCCAGAGATTCATCTCGAGCACAAGGAGAAGAAGGAGTCATTGAAAAAGATATTTGACACCAAGGGACCCGAGGCCTTTGCCAAAGCTGTTCGAGAAAATGAAGGGTTGTTGATCACTGATACCACTTGGAGAGATGCCCATCAGAGTTTATTGGCCACCAGGCTGCGCACAATCGACATGCTAAACATTGCGGAACCCACCAGTGTTGCCCTGAGGAACGCCTACAGTTTGGAATGCTGGGGTGGAGCTACATTTGATGTCAGCATGCGTTTCTTGAACGAGTGTCCTTGGGAGCGTCTTATGGCCCTTCGCGAGGCAGTTCCAGACATCCCGTTCCAGATGCTCCTTCGTGGCGCAAATGCCGTCGGGTATACCTCCTATGCAGACAATGTTGTATACAAGTTCTGCGAACAGGCCAAGGAAGCAGGTATGGATGTCTTCCGAGTCTTTGATTCATTGAATTACATTGAAAACATGAGGCTTGGAATCGATGCAGTTGGTCAGGGTGGAGGGATTGTGGAGGCTGCTGTTTGCTACACTGGTGATGTGTCTGATCCCAAGCGTGGGCTCTATGACTTGGAGTACTACCTCAACTTCGTCCGCGAGCTTGAAGCGCAAGGTATCCATGTTCTAGCAATCAAAGGTGAGCGTCACATTATTTGTTTGATCATTTGAGAAGTACGTTCATACAAAATATATTTTTTTCACAATGATCTCTCTCTCTCTTATTGCCTCATAGACATGGCTGGCTTACTGAAGCCTAACGCAGCAACCATGCTTGTTGGTGCAATTCGTGAAGAATTCCCCAACCTTCCCATTCACGTACACACTCATGACACTGCTGGCACAGGTGTGGCCAGCATGTTGGCAGCCGCTCGAGCCGGAGCCGATGCAGTGGATGCCGCCACTGATGCAATGAGCGGCACAACTGCACAGCCCTCGCTAGGGGCCCTCGTTGCTAGTACACAAGGCTCAGACTTGGACACTGGACTTGACCTTCACGAAGGTAGGTCTGACATTGTTTTCAATATTTCTTTGTAGATTTTGAGTTGTTTGAGTGAAGTATTGCTTACACCAATATTGTTTGATGGAATCCAGTTTCAAAGCTTAATGAATATTGGGAAGAATGCCGTGGCCTATATGCACCCTTTGAGTCTGGGCAGAAGTCTGGCTCTGCTGATGTGTATATCCATGAGATGCCTGGAGGCCAATACACGAACTTGTTGTTCCAATCTACACGTGAGTTCAGATGGGTATTGCGGTGAACTTATTCCTACAATGGATTGATTTGTATGACGTTACATTAATTTACCTTTTTTACTCTCAGAATTGGGCTTGACTGGGCAATGGTCGCAAGTCAAGGCAGCCTATGCTGCTGCCAATCGCTTGTTGGGTGATATCATCAAGGTCACACCAAGTTCTAAGGTGACAGGTATGGTAAATGAAAGAAACCTGCTTTTACAGAAACTTTTAGAATTCATTCTTGACAACTTTGCTTGTTTGGTGACAGGTGACCTAGCTCAATTTCTTGTGGCCAACAAATTGACTGAGCATGAGGTAATTGAGAAGGCTGAAGAACTCTCCTTCCCAAATAGTGTCATTGAGTATTTCCAGGGCTACCTAGGAATCCCTCCATTCGGATTCCCGGAGCCCCTTAGGAGCCGAGTGCTTAAAGGCAGGACAATTGAGGGCACGGATGGATTATCTTGTTTTGATGCCCGTCCTGGAGCTCAATTAGCGCCATTTGATTTTGAAGGCACCAAGGCTAAATTGGAAGAGAAGTGGGGCGCAGACAAGCTAAGCGAGTATGATGTCATGAGCCGTGAGTTTAGGGTGGATAGGCAGTAACTTGGTTTCATTTTGTATCAATGCACCTTACACTCTCCTCTTGCCTCATTTTGATCACAGATGCAATGTATCCTGCTGTCTTTGATGATTTCATGGAGCGAAAAGAGGAGTATGGTGAGCTCAGCTATTTGGACACTCGTACCTTCCTGACTGGTATGAAGGTAGGACAAGAGCTTACCGTATACCTTGAGAAGGGAAAGCACTTGATCCTCAAATTGATCTCCATCAGTGAGACAACAGAAGATGGTATTGTGAATATCCAATTTGAGTTGAATGGCCAGCCGCGTTCGGTGCATGTGAAGGACAAGAGAGCAGGGGTGAAGGAAACCTCGAGGTTGAAGGCATTGAAAGGAGTGACAGGATCAATTGGTGCTGCGATGCCAGGAGTGGTTCTTGAGACGAAGGTCAAGAAGGGAGATGAGGTCAAGAAGGGAGACCCACTAGTGTTGATGTCAGCCATGAAGATGGAGACTGTTCTCACCAGCCCGTGTGATGGTGTCGTGAAGCAAGTAGTAGTCACTGCAGGTGATCAGCTCGATGGTGGCGATCTCTGTGTTGAAATTGAGGAGGCTCTTTGAATTAGATGATTGGCAGGAGAGCTGGTGCTAGAGAGTAAGCAAGGTGTGTGATATGCCAAATCATATTGTGGGGGGTTCAAATACGTGTAATATAATATCATTGATGTTATCTTGAATTTCAGACTATTTGGTTTATTACTCCACATCCGTTTTTGAGTCACGAGTCATAGTGAATTTAAGGACTGGTGCCAAATCTTGATTACAAGACTTATGCAGGCAGCAATCCGACCAAAAGATGGCAGTTCACTAAAGTACAAGATGCATTGATTGCTGTAAAAAACATCATGATATGTAAAATTGAGTCGTCGGACACACTCAAAAAAATAAATGGAGCATTGCCACGTTAGTGATGTTATTGGGTACCTGCGCCAGATAATGATTCATTTTCAAGATAGTACATGCAATGATTTATATATAAGCTACCACAGGCACCCTACCATTGATACTCATCCAAATCTAAACCTAGGCTCGGATCTTATTCATCTTTAATAGTATCGAACAACACTGCTTTTTTGTCCTGGTGTGATGGTCCCGGGTGGATTTTGACAGACACTTGAAAAGTCATCTATCTACCATGCGGCCATTGCAACATCAAATAGCTAAATAAAGATATATATAACAACATCAAATAGCTATTGTAAAAGAATAAAAAATATTAAATGAGTGTGTGAAATGAATTTGTGGAGATAACTAGTAGATCTCGTTTCTCGAATGGGGATCGAGCATGGGTTGTTCGCTGGCGACTGGTTAAGAAACATCTCGGGCTTTCCTATTGGAATTTGCTTTGCTTTCCTATTGGAGTTGTTGTTGAGGAATTGAGTGTAACAACTTGAAACTTTCTCGGAGGATTGGCAACTGATACTTCATCATCTGACACAATATTTATTGGTAACATTAACATTTTCGCAAACTAGGCTGCTGTGTGCAGTGGCCAAGAATGGAAAAGCAACTGATAACTACTACGAATCCTTTTATAGTGCCCTCCATAATATGTTGACAGCAGTGCCACAAAGTAATTGGTTTCAACAACTTCTCTACTATTCTTAGGAACGATTAAATTATGACACGAATAGTTTCATTGCATTTTCATTTGTACGTATTGATTCTGAAACTCTATTTCTCATCTTGTGGCCAATGTTTGTCAAGTGCCTACATGTGCTTTCGAAGATAAGATCCATTCTTTTGTGCTTGTTCTGCAACCCATTCGGTATGACGCAGAGATGCGTATGCAAGTTTGTTTGGATCATATTCACCCGTCTGATCCTGCCTCGCCTGTTCTTTCATGACTGCCCGTAGGGACTGCTTCCTCGCCAAGATTAGGTTCTTCATCAAGTTTGGGTGAACTAGATTTTCGATCCCTGTCAACTCAAAATCTTCAGGCTCAACACTTGAGTTGGGATTGCTTGTCGAGATAGAGAAGAGCTTCCTGTGAGCTTCCTCAATAGCCTGCATGTTGGCAGTGATAGTCTTGCTGAGTGTAGAACAGACTAGTTTCGCCATGGCCTTCATAGATGAGCATGTCACACGTCCTTGAAAAACGTACTATCTTGGTCATCGGTGACTCTGAAGTCGGAGAGGTTTGGACGGCTGTAAGAGGCATAGTTTAATGCTGTGATTTTCTGATAATATGAGGGCGTCTATTATGTAATCCTTGGTGAGGGCGGGAGGAGAATTGTGTATCCTCTGCTCGCTTGAAAGTTGTTGGTGAAGATTATGTGAGGTTCAATCTCTCTCCATGATAAAGAGGTTGCCTTCATTCCAGGTATTGTAGGAATCGCTCTAGTATGGTGGATACGATATCAATCCCAGATATGTGTCTCTATCGGCAAAATATTGGAGAATCATGCATATGGCAGTTCCTTTGTTACAATATCATTCATGATAATATATCAAAAAGAGTGTCGACAGGTATCTTATATCTAAAAAAATCCAACAAGCCGTATGTAACAATGGTAACAAAAATTTTTGGGCACTACTACTGCTTTAATCGACGGCTCTGGTCGGGGTTCCGCCATTTATGCGGTCTCAACCCACTCGGGGTTGATCGTCCGCCTGATCCGCCACTGCCATGGTCGCTTGCGTCGTCGTCAAAGCCTTTCTCCATCCCAAAATCCATTGCACCCCTCGTCATCGTCATTGGCGGCGCCATAACCACCCTCGAGGCCCTCCCTCGCGCTCGAACGCCGCCTCTTGCCG
>JALLOX010000390.1:0-11847 GCA_036939695.1 Thalassiosira ordinaria | reverse complement strand
TCTCTCTCTCTCTCTAGAGAGAGAGAGAGAGAGAGAGAGAGAGAGAGAGAGAGAGTATCTCTCCAACAGCTCGAGGCAGAGCTAAGCCGAGGCTGATCTGAGGTATCTATCGTATTGTAGGAAAAGCCATACCAATGCCATCTACCTACAGCATCCTCACGCTCACAATCTCCGGCAATCTCACAATAAAAACGTCAATCGAATTGCCAAACAATGACAATGACGAATCAACCTAACAATAAGAGGCAGAACCGAGCGGCAATAATTGGAGCCGTTCTACTGGTGGCCAGCGGCATCATTGCCATCGCCTCCTCGTCCACCCATCTACACGGATCGATGACAATGGAGCCGTCGCAATTGATGACGTTGTCGATGAATAATAATAGAGAAGGCATGATAGTAGCCTCACCATCAATGAGGGGTAGCACGGAAAGCAAACAAGAGAGCGGCAAACACAACACCGTTAGACAAAGACGGCGCCAGGAAGAAGCTGTGACGATGATCTCTACCGCCAGAGATAAAATCACCATAGTCAACAGCAATAATGGCATGGAGGACTGCTCGTCTGGACCTTGGCATGCTACTGATGACGGAAATGAGCACACTTGCACGAATAGCTATGATTATCCTGAGGGATGGGAGACCATGGAGGGATATCTGTTCCAAAATGCCATGGATTGCTGCGCTGCCAACTTTCCGGATGTGTTGGAATGTCATTTGGTAGATGCTTGCGAGGATCTGGACGGCAATGATGGTAATATCATGGCCTTAAGTGATAATACTGTAGCCACCACCGTCTCGTCAAGTTTCGAAGAAACCACATCTACCGAAGCCACCGCTACCACGCACGCATCTTCTACAGCCGATCCTCCGCAACTACATTCAGATGGCACCGAGGCGCCCGAACGGAGCATCAACCCATACCCTCCGAGCTACACATTTGCCACTTCTTCGAGCATCAAGGTGACCAACATTGATGGTTTCGTAGAGGAAACTGATGCAAATTCCTCTGTAAGCGCTGAACCAGAAGCAGTCTTGACCACAAAGGCTACAATGACGACGCTGGACACCACAACCAGCACCGAGGAGGCTGCAACTACTGCTGCTTCAAGTATTGCAACAGACTTTGCTCATGCCAAGTTCGAGACTGTTGAGCATGACATTACTTCTGTTTCGTTGCAGGTTACCAAAGATATTATCCTCATTGAATCAAACCTACAAAGCACGGACATGACTGCCCTTCCATGGGATTACGGATCCCCTACGCCAATGTGGGAAATCGACCCTAACGTTTCACTTATGGGTGACGACACGCCTTCAATCACGAACATTCCCCAGGCTGAGAACGGTGCCAATGCCGATCTCACATTACGCTTTCGAGTCAACGGTTCGGCCGGTTTACGTTGTATCGCCAAGATTGAAACCTCAATGCCGTTTGATCAATTTGTGGTCCTCGTGGACGGAGAGGTGAGAGACAGGGATTACTATCAAACAGGGTTGAAGGAGATAGTTACATGGTTGCAGGGAGGTGATCATACTGTTGTGTTTAGGGTGCAAGATAACCCGAATGACTATGCGTTTGACAGGGGTGACTATGGTGATGTTCATGGAAGTGGACGGGTTTGGTTGGATCATTGTAGCATCATACTCCCTGGTGTGGGTTCTGGTTGAAAGAAGGACAAGCCGGAAGACACTGTATAGCTAACCTTAATGCGCATGGAGTATATATTGAACCAGTTTAGTCTCAAGTAGAACAGGCCCGTGCAATGTTCGGCCAGTTCGATTGGATAAACTTTGCAAATAACCGTAGACGTGTTTAAGATGTGATAATGAATGTAATATTTATTCAGTATTGTTTCAGCACAACACTGGAAAAAGACAGCCTTCAGTAGAGAATCCATCGAACTATTGTCACATAGTATTAATACCTTCTTTGCAGTGAGTGTTATGGGTACACTGGGGTACGGTACCGTAGTTGGTATTGATCAAAGTCTTCTGCACAGGAAAAATAGGTCATTGGATGCACTTCTTATTGCCCAATTTGAGTGTAGGTTTGTATATCAACTTCCCTCCTCGACAGTACCAAGTGCGGCTGCATCAACCGTTCATCTTTTCCACACTCCTCATCCTCACTGTACCACACGCACCGGCGGAACGGACTTGTTGACCTTCACTTCCACTCCTCCCAAGATGGAAAATCCCGAGAGGACGATGAGAGGAGCATCCTGTTCTGCACTGACCGTCTGACCCTGAGAATGGTAATCGAAGCCTCCTAATATTCCGATCCCCTTCTTTGAACCCTCACTCCCAGGGGAACTATCACCTCCAAACCACCCAAAATTTCACAAGCGTCAATTTTCGTCACGGGATGGACGAAGTCCGCACAGCTTAGGTCGATCTTGTCACCGCTCAGAATGTGGCCCATTCTGATGGATTTCGGAACGGTGAATTTGCCCCTGTAGTTGGCGGGAATCATGAGGAACAGCACACCACCTGCAGAGCTTCGAGTTTGCTGGGCTTGCTGCAGCATGTCGGCGGTTGGGTTCTTGAAGTACGTCGCTCGGTGAAGGTTGCTTTCCAACGTTGAGGCTGACGAAAACTTGGGCTGTGCTAGTGCTGGTATCCGCTGGTTCCGGCGCTGGCGGGGCAGACGCGGCGGGTAGGTTATCCTCCACGAGAACCCCCTGGACTATTGGACAGTCGCCATTGTCATCCTTTAACTTGCTTTCCGTCGATGTCATTTTTTTGTCGTCGCTGATTGTATGGTATGATGTATGAGATCCTCGGCTGGGCGACCAAGAGGCCGAGAGACTAAAGCGAATTTTCAGTCGTGCATGGCCGGGAAGCAGGAGGAAGCACAGCTTTCTGTTGTGTTCTTGCTTTCTAAAGGTATGACGAGAACTGCAAAAGAAAGACTGCCAACCCCTCGCTCTCCCAGCCACCCTACTTGCCTCATCCTGCTATCGATCAAAAAATACTCTCTCTCGCCGGGGCGCTATCAGTTCTCAGTCTGCAGCCATTAGCAGATGTATCTATTTGAGTATCGCCGAGTATTCTGTTCGAGAGGACATAGCTCCTGCCAAATTATTATTCTTTGGATCTTCCTCTCCTTCAACGAAATATTTTTTTCATTCTTGAAGCAGTATTATCATCATTTTGTATTCCTTCTCTGCTTTTCATTATATTTTGCAAGGAGGTACGAGATATTTTATGAATATTTAGCAACTCGGTACCGCACAAAGAGGACGATAAAGTGATAGATGACGATGCAAAGTTATTATTTCAAGAGGAAAGTCGGTAATAATGTGGTACATTTATCATTCTTCCGTATCTGCAATAATATGTTACAATGCCTTTACATCATTATTTAGTCAAATAATGAGACTTTGCTTTGGCCATATCAATCAGATGACTTTATTGCTCCAAACAATATACTTCAACCTGATCCTCTTGGAGCACTACTCGTCATACCCCTCTTGAGTAGAGTGATTCTCAAGGTCCAGTCTCATGAGAATAATATGATTGCGATCCAGAGAGATCTCCTTCCCAGTAGAGTATCCACAAGAGAAAACAACTTAGAATCCCAAGAGACCTCCGCTCGAGTAGAGTACTTTGTTACCCTCGAGTTAACACTTTCAAGAAGTACACAGTACTGCTCTCTCTAGAGAGCTCCTCTCAAGAAAGATGCCTGCCTGGTACATACCTCCTACCATACTACAATAGTATGTGAATTTTGAACTTCGTGGTGTTGAAAGTACATAGCGTTGCATTATTGTTCTGTTTTTTCTGANATTTGGTAGATAAATCAAGCGTTTACAGAAACACAAAACACAAACGCGCGCGATTTTGTCAGTTGTAAAAAATCGTCGATTGGTGATTTCTCGATGAACGTTTTTTTGAACTACCGTCTGTCCGTTGGCGATTTAATTATCGCCAGAATCAGTTACCCGGATTTTTATCTTTACAGTCTTAGATCAGAGAAGCTTCTGCTGGCTTCTATCAGCCTCATATGAGGCACATGTTGCCATGACCACCTCATTCCTTTAGCCGACTTTGTTGACATTTCCAAGGCTAGGTCTTCTTTCATCACAACATTATATTTTGTATCTTTTTGATCACTTTATTCAGATGCTGCAACAGATCACAAAACTGCCATATGCACTCTAAGATATTTTTTCAGATATTTGGTTGACAATTCAATGCAAAATGGGCCATTCATGTGCCTCCAATTTTTGTGTGTCAAAGGCACCATATTATAGTTTAAAAATAATACCCACAACAAAATGAAAAGGCACAAAACTGTGCGGAAAGGTTATCTATAATTCTATCATCTGATGTACCTTTATCATCATACCTCATATGAATATAGCATTGATCTTGCAAGTGTGGATTAGGACTGTGATGATATATTTTGTGCTTCCCCTTTGTTGAATTGGAAGGATAGATGATGGATCATTGAAATCTTACTAATGATAGAAAGAGTCCCCTTATTCTATCAGCTAAATCCATATCACATTGAGCACATAAACTGCATCTTTCTTTCAAGTAGGCTCCTACTTACTGCCGATCTGTAACTAGGCACAGAGTACTCCTCCACAGTATCCAGTAAGAGCTATTCATGGGGGTGGGGCGTTATTACTGGATAATCAAGATTTACGCAATTTCATTCATGTAGGATCCTACCTATCTGTAACTTGGCACAGAGTTTGCCTCCCTCCCCCCGGAGCGAGATACAGCTCTCTCTCTCTATGTGTAAATGTAAATCGCAAAGAAGTGGGCAGATCCCTTTCTCATCTGGCGCAAAAATGGAAGTCCGGGCACACTTTTGGTAGAATGTTTGTTACCATTTACTCCTAAAATAGGAATCTACATTTAAAATAAAATTTGTTTACCACACCAAGAGCCCTCGCTCCTCCTTTACATAAAGTTGAAAGCTAGTGGCTATCCCCCATGGAGAAATAGATCAGTCCATAAATTGCACATTCCTCACAATCAGGTCTCCTTCTCATTAACCCTTCATTTCCTCAGCTCAATTGAATAGATCATTCATTTTCAGCTTTGCTCCTTCGGAGCAAACCATTACCTATCAGATGAGCAAGGGATCTGCCAAGAAGAGCCAAGAAGGCTGTGTGTGGGAGTTGTTTCGACTCTGACGGACTCCCAACTAACCCGCGCCCCCCTGTGTTCGCATTCGCATGTCAAAAACAAAACGACCGTTGCCGCGCGCAATGCATGCTAGAGAGGCATCATTACCTACAGGCACTACCTATCTCTATTCCGAATCGCCATGGCCAAAGGCCAAAGTAATGGGTATCGACGCTGACGATTGTCATTACCATTACCATTACGCCATTCCTTGATTGTCCCAGTCTATCGTTTGATTGCGTCGTTTGTATCGATACGCAGAAAGCCTGCTTCAATTTCTGAGGACTGTTGCCTATCTACTGCACCAAGGAAATTCGGTGTCAAGTCAGGCTAACGAACAAAATTACATCCACTAGATATTGTACCATGAATGAAACAGAAGAATTTGAATATATATTTGGATTTGGGTCGATAAGTAAGTCTTTTTGCTAGAAGGCTATGACTGTACCCTGATATTTTGTCCCGTTTCTCACTAATCGCTCGTTTCCGTTGGATAGTGAACACATCGACCCATTCCACTTGGCAATCATCTCCAGACAAAAAATCATCTGGTTCCATCCCTGGAGCTGTGGTAACAATCAAAAGTGGATTTGGATATTGTCGAAAATGGAACTTCCGATCTACAACTGGCTTCACGGCATTGGGCGTAATAGCCATCCAGGATGAAGCAAGCGACATTAATGGCGTTTTGTTTCAAGTCCCAAAGGAGGAGATGCCAAACTTTGATAGGTACGCTTGAAGAAGCAACAAATATATGCTGGATTTGAGTCTTTACATCTAAATGAGGAACAACCTGTGTCATTTTACACTACATAAACAACTAACAGGAGAGAAGTGGGATATGAAAAAGTGAAAGTGCCTCTTGAGTTCTTGGAGTTTCATCCAGATTTTTCTGGATCTACTGCCCAAACAACGTTTAGTCTGGGGCCAAATGACAATGTCTGGTTATATGTGCCCTATCCATCACAAACTATGTATGCTGACGAGAATCACCCACTACTCCAATCTTATGTTGATACAGTACTTCAGGGGTGCCTGGAATGGGGCGGTGAGGTGAGAAAATGCAACACCCTGGAATATGGTATTTTCATCTACCCTCCCCCCCTAATCAACCCGTCATATTTTTTTTTCTTCATCCAGCGTATGGCTGAGGAATTCATTCTTACAACGGGTGCTTGGAGCTCATTTTATCTAAACGACACACCATCAAGTAGACGACCATGGCTATTCAGGTAAAGTTAACCAAAACCTTCAGTTCACTATTCAAACGAATTATTTATACCTTCCTACATGTCCTTGTGTGCTATCCCCTATTCAGAAAGCAATATGCAACAATAGACCAATTACTTTCTAAACACTCTCAGCTAACCAACTATGGAGATCGTCGCCACCCGGAAGAGTTTGCATCAGCTTTCAACCAAAGAATGAAGGGCACGTGGTCAATACCTCGTCGTAATCCGAATTTTACTGGCCGGGAAAAAGAATTGGAGGAGCTGCGGTCACGTTTTTCTTCCCAAGATATGGGGAAGCAAAGGATGGTTGCTAAGGTAGAGGTCGCAGGCATGGGAGGGGTAGGGAAGACCCAGCTTGTGACTGAGGTAAGTTTGTCTCAGTACTATATTATTTTTTTCTGAGACATTCTCTGAATCACCTCTACCTTTCTGCTCAGTATTGCTACCGTCATTTCCCGAGTGATTACGGTTTGGTAGTCTGGTTGAATGCAGAAACAGTTGACACATTGATAACTGACTATCGTCAGCTTCTTGCAGATCTAGCTAACATTGAAACTGATATGGACAAGAGTATAGATGAAATTGTCGGGGAAGTAAGAACCCGTTTGTTTCGGAGCAATGTCCCATGGCTACTAGTCTTCGACAACATCGAAGATCACAGCTTGTTGTAAGTTCATGCAGTGATATCAGACACCTTGATATCATTCAGCTTTTTTATTGCTCACCCTGCTTGATAATGTCACCTTCCTCATTTTTTTCCTGGTCACAATTTTGGAAATTTTACAGGGCCAGGTTTGTCCCACGAGGTACTGGAACAAAGGGCCATGTCCTTGTAACAACGCGTCACGTGGAAGCGGAATCTGGGTTGGGCTGTAATGGAACTCTATCCCTTGGATGCCTCAGTACACATGAAGGAATTGAACTGTTGAGGCGTAGTGCTGGCTCACATAACATGGAAGGTCAATCCAACAATGTTGCAGCAAAAGAATTATGTGAGAAATTAGGCAATCTGCCACTGGCCTTGTCAATGGCATCAGCGTATATGCGACAATGCGATGTCCAGTGCCTAGAGTACTTAGAACGATACACGACATCAAATAGATATGGGGAGGGAAAGCTGCAAGATTACAGTTTGACCGTTGCTGCCAGCCTGGCGCTGATTTTGCCACAAATTGAGAAAGTAAATCAACAAACATCGGAAGTGCTTCATCTTTTATCATTCTTGGGGCCAGATGCAATTACTAAACTCCTGCTGAGAAGCTTGCTTAGCGCCAAGAAGAAGGTTGATGAAAAGATTCTCCAGAAACAATCCAGAGCTGCAGCAAAGAAGCAGCAAGTCGCAACATTGGGCTCTTTGAGTGTCTGCTTAATACTCGGTGGGGCTGCATTGATGCTAACCACAACTAGAAGGCAGCAGGTTGGCCTCTTTGCTGCTGTGACGGCAGCAGCCATTTCCACCCTTGTTTCGCCGAGGAGTGCTGTAACCGAATCAGAGACAACTGTTCTCTCTATCAGAAGTCAATCTGTGGCTAGAGAACTCTCCACCTTTTCCTCCTTTGAATATGAACAATCTGATCTCTCTTGGGACATTCTCAAATCTTTTTCGCTACTGTCTGTGAAAGAAGGAAAAGGAAGTGTGCACAGGCTCCTGCAGCAAGCCATGCGATCCTGCCAATCAAATAAGGAAAGCTTGTATTATATCACAATATGTATTGACGCCATGTGCCAATGCTGGACATTTCAACCTCATGATGCAAACACATGGAAGGAGTCCCTTCAAATTCTTGACCACGTCAAATCTGTTGTAGCACACTCTCAAGAATATAACTTTGAGGACAACAATGTTTTGTTGGTTGCACGATTGTCAAAAGAAGCAGGGGTCCTCTCTTCAATGGCGTTGAATGCTTTCGTTGAGGCCACGCATGCATTGGAGCTTTCTTTGAAACTCTTGGAAAGACCACATTTGTCAAAGAAACCAAAGTTCAGAAAGGCAAGGGCAGAAGCTTTGCATGAACTGAGCAAGGTTAATCGTTACCAGGGCCGGTATGATGATGCCCATGAATGTCTGAAAGATTCTCTAACGCTCAATACTGAAGAAGACAGTTTGAAAGCAGATACGCTGCATGAATTGGGCATTCTGGAAGTGAAGAAGCACAACTTGGATTCTGCCACCTTATTCCTACAGCAATCGCTTCAAATAAGAAGAAGCCTAGTTGGAGATGATAATGATCAAATCAACGCCGATTCTGCAGCAACCTTACACCAGCTGGCGGCCATCCATGTCGCCAGGAAACCTCCCTCACTTGACAAAGCAAAAGTGTTGCTGCAAGAAGCGCTCAGCCTCTCTCGCCAGATCGGTCAACGGGCAGCCACAATCAAACAACTCGCTAGAGTCACTATCCGTCAGGGGCATCCTGATCAAGCAGAAACATACCTTGCCCAAGCTCTTGAGTTGTACCTAGAGTTGTATGGAGGAAGTAAGAACCATATCAATGTCGCAGCTGTCAAGTTCCAGCAGGGTGCTCTCGCATTACAACTGAATAGGTTGGACACTGCATGGCGATGCTTTTACGAATGCCTCCGCATACGTCGCCACGTATATGCATATGCTTGCCCAGTAGGATATTCATCAGGAGACACCAACCCATTTCATTTAGAAGTCAGCTGTGTGCTTCATGAGTTAGGATCAGTCGCATTTGCCCAGAAGCGATTTTCAAAGGCAATTGAAATGCTTCAAGCGGAACGGGTCATCCTTGAGAAATTGGCAGAGACAGCAACCAGCAGAGAGAGAATTCATCAAGCTCAACTAACAAATCTAACCTGGCTTCGAAAATGCGCAAGAGAAATGGGAGATGACGAGAAGGCCACTCTGTTTTCAAATGAAAAATTGGCCTTGAAAAAGCATGCTGGGCAGAAGTGCAAGGAGAAGCAGCATGGTCTGTGCTCTGGGTCAGTGATGCTTCAGCAGAAGGCATTGCAGTGCAGACTTTTGGCCCGAAAGTTTGCATTAGAGAAAACCGACTCGAGCACTTATCAAACTGAGCTTTTGACCAGCTTGGAGGAGTTGGAAGAGGAACTCAGTGTTGCATCATCGGGGCCTCTGAAGCAGGCTGCGTCAAACTTTCATGAAAGTATTTTACTCTGGGCTGATAAGCCTGGAAGACGCTCACCTATCTTAGCTGCATGTGACAGCCTTAGGTGAGCCACATTAGACTGCATTTCTTTTTAGCCATATGCTTTCTAACAGCACTGCTTTCTTTTCATTATTTGTCTAGAGATGTTTTGAGAGCTCATGGTGTGCAGGTGAATGATACTGTCAGCTCCAAAAAGAAACATTGATCGATAAGGTCCAGGTGCACTTTGAAACAAATGGAATGCTTCAATACATTTTTGTTGGCATTTTCATTCGCAGATGTCTTTTAAAAGTTATGGTTGGGCATGTAACTGATCAGAGGTGCTCCATCAGAACCGGGTCGCAGAATCATATCTGCCGGCACTGCAGCTACACACATAGCTTTGCGGTCTAAAATTTAGCAGAACATTTATTTTGCTACAGATCAACTTTTCTTGAAGATCATTGTTCATCTTTTGCATAACTATTGATTACCAAGAGTAGGAGAGTACCACTCAATGGAAGCCTTCTTCAACAAGCTCTCTCATGCCTCCTGTTGATTTTGATGTAATTAAACATACGTGATATTACTGTGATGCCGGCAAAGTGGCAAGACATATAAGAAGAGGAATCCTTTACGGACCAAAGTCCAGATGAGCTAGGAGAAAACTGCGTAAAGAATCCCATGAGTAACATAGAAGGTCATCTTCACAAAATTGGTGGAGTCTAGATTCATTATTACAGTTCTACTCTCAAAAGTTTGGTATGTTCATTCTTTGTACACAAAAATGATTTTTTTTGTGCCACATCACACAATCATGCCGCTCTTGCACTTCTAATATTCTTTGCAGGTGGACTGGCAAACCTAAGTCTGTATGCCCTCTGATATTTCTGAGGCTCTCTACCAATCGGAAATAGATGCTGAGTGCGAGAGTTGGCACATTCTTCTATTTTTTTACCATTCATCCCCTGGGTTCGTGGTCTTCTTAAATGGATAGCTATGTCAAGTACTGACGGTTCATCAGGGCCTGGACCTGTTGTTCGTCTTGCAACTTTCTTCATTATGACATCCTTGACAATGGCAGCCGCCCTGCTGCATCTACGCCTGGCATCAAAAGCTCTGTCATGCCGGAGTGTTCTGTTTTTTCTCTTGGAGAAGTGATTTGCTGATGATGCAACAAGCTTGTGGCTAAGACCTTCGTCGAAGTCTGAAGTTTGTCTGAAGCTCGAAATCAACATCATTTTGCTGTTAGGAGTTTTGGTGAGAACAATGGAATTGTGGCCAACTTTAGGGCAGGGCTTCCATACAATGCTAGTGTGTTATGAGTATTAATTTTATCAGCTCCATCCCTGCCTTGCTGTGATGTTTGACCTGCTGCGCCCGACAGCCCCAGATAGAGATAGAGCACGGATGCAATCGAGTATTACAATACTTTCATCAGTGTATTTGCTGTGGACTTTGATCGGAGATCCTCCAACCTCCAAATATTGTATGGTTCCGGCTGTTCACTTCATTCGGTGCGTGGCGTGGTAGGTAGATATGTGTAGCACAGGCAGCGCAGTTTCCTCACGCTATCAAAATGATCGGTGATGCAGCACCACGCTACGATACCACCCACAACATCTATCTACACGATGAGCGAGTGACGCAGCTATATTTGTGATTGTCATGGCTTCCTGAAACTTCCCTTGTAGCAATCAGAACATTGCTGTACGTAAAGCTGCCACGTGCTTACCTACCGCTAACTAACTTACTGCATCTGACGCAAGTGCCGCTGCCCGAAGTGGAACTTGCTTTGGCAACTTCTTTGGTGAGGACATGCCCTTTTGAGATATCTATCTCCATCCATGTCAGTATGACAAAGATTGAGAGGGAAATATAAGACCGTCCCATGATGTGACGCGTCTCATCTTATATAGTCACTTTTCTCTTGTGCGTCTTGTGAGTTAGTAGAGGCTAGCTAATTGTCTCTGAGAAGGGATGTCGTCATCGGATCCAGAGGTATGGTAGGAGGCTCGCATCCGAGAAGAGGCTTTTTTCTGTTGTAGGCCGTAAGTACCGTAGGAGTGAAAAGTAATGCTCACTTTGTTTTTTGTATTGTAGATATCTACTCATGGCTGGCCATTTTTTTCACCCAATTCTGGTGACAGAAATGAATTCCCCAGAGTTCCCCATCGAAAATTAGCCTAGACACAACTGTTTTAAAAACAAGGGAATCCTCACACAAAAGAGAGGTGAGTTGGGCACTGTTTTTTGGTAATAATGGACCTCACTGGGAGAGAGAGAGAAAGAAGTGTTTGAAAGATGCAGATTCCCCATGATAAAGGCCTACGCGCGGCCGTCTTTAGAATTTTGCC
>JALLOX010000389.1:0-11836 GCA_036939695.1 Thalassiosira ordinaria | reverse complement strand
CAGCCCCAGATAAGTAGATAGGGTTTATGTAAGAGGTATCATGAGAACAAGACATTCGATAAGAGGCAATGTTGTATGAGTGTTGATAAGTATGAGGCTGAACATGTTACTCCTTTTTAGAATGATTGAACTGGGACTCATTCATTGTCGCTTTATCCTAAGGAACCTACAATGCCATGTTTTAGTGTAAACTAATGTTACATTTACATTTTGAACACGGCGTGTATCTAATAATATGCAATAGACCAGGATGATTTACCAAAAAGCACACCACCCGATAAATAGTTGACACAGATTCTCACTGCTAGTAGCCTGGACAATCAAACGCTGCACTTGATCTTGCACATCTAACGGCTCCCCTGGGTCTTCTTCTGGTGAGTGAAAATCTGTACCTGTCAGCTTGTCTTGAACGCGCCGGATAACTTTCAGTGCCCTTTCATTCAATGTTTCTTCATTTGCAGTGGTAGTGTCACCATCTAGCATACTGAGCAGCTCACGTTGCCGTACACTCTTGTCAATTCGTGAACGTGCTGTCGACCCTGGCTCAAAAGCGTTGTCAGTGGTGCCACCAGTAATGCTTGCTATGCGAGAGGATGTGCTCAAATTGGCCGCAAGAGCTCTCATTTCAGAATACATCTGAAGTGATTTTGCATGGGATGATGCATAGGGTGTTGCAGACGTGGGTGGTTTCACAGCTGGGGTGAGAGCTCCCAAACTAGAAGCGCCTGCTTGAGAATCAACACTGTCCTCTCCAGGGGAATCATCATTTGCCCCTTTAAGGTCTTCTTTATCTTCACCATCCTCTTCACTTCTTTCGTCGTCGTCGTCTCCATCCTCATCTTGCTCTTCTTGAATGGGGCCAGTTAGAACGGTATGGGCGCCAGCAGCATTGAGGCCATCTAGCTGCACAGATATACTTGTTCCAACTTCATGCCCTATTGCTGGGGAAGATTCAGTCTCCACCTCTTTTGCTACTTCGTCCGATGATTGATCCAACAATCTCCAGCTTATGAGAGGATCATACACAAATGCTTCGAGCATTGCCAACAGTGAATCCTTGTTGTCTCTGAGAACAGCCATGGTTCTTTCACAAGTACTACGATACGATCCCTCAATACCAGACACTTCCATTGCTCTGGTAAGCATTCTGGTAAGCCGAAATGGCACTTTCTCAGGGAACTTTTCACGATGCATTGCAACTTCAAAACAGTCACCAAAATCAATGTGGAGTATACGGCCGCTGATCTGGTCTAGCATCAGGTTGGAAGGGTGTCGGTCTCCAAGTCCTAAAATGTAGCCAACCATGGACATGACAGCCAGGGATCTAGTAAAATTGGTGCGCCTTTCCAGCCACTCCTCACTAAATACATTACAGAAATGAGAGAGGTGAGGCAGTGAAGTTGTGGATATTACTGCAAAGTTTATACTGAAAGCTGTACCTGTTTGTGCTATTGATCCACAAAACTTCATAAAGATCGTTTCCTTTCCCTTTTGTCCTTTCTAGAGCTTCCGTAAATATCTCTACCTTTTGCATTGCTGTAAGGCTATCATAGTTTGGAGCAAGATTCATCATTTCCCGGTTCTCTGCATTGAGGGGTATTTTCATGTTCTCCCTGTAGTCGCGAATCAAGCAATGGAGTGTATCACAGTGTGGGACCCACCTGTTACCACAAAGTGACAATGTTGATGAAAAGGAAGAGGCAATTAGTATTTGAAGAGAAGGAAAACAAGGGAGAGAACAATAGAACCAAAAACTCACCCCACCACTCCAGCATTGTGTGATAGAGGAGCAATAGCGTATCTTTGAATATTCAAGTCATGCTTGTTAGTTCTTCGGTCTCTTGCAAGAAGAGCATTGACTAAGCCAAATAGCTGCATTACACGCTCATCCTGCCGCAAATCTTCGTGACCTTTCAACAAGAATACATAGTCTTTTCCATCATTTCCTCTTATGGTAATCTTGCGCGGCCGTTGTTTACTTGTAATCACCTGCACATCAGTGATGAATCTCTGAATCTTAATGTAGCTCCCATCAACCCTGTAAGATCCAGGAACTCCCAATTCCAAGTTCCTTGCATTGTAGAGAGCTGGGCTACACTGATTAAGTTCCAATGTTGTAAGCCCTGGGAGCTGTTTGTTGATTCTCCTGAACACTGTGTAATACAAGTCCCACTAAAACGAGTGTGTATCAATGAACATCAACGAATGCGATGAGAATCAAAGTTATCAAAGATGAGAATCAGAGATGAGAATTAGAAGATATGTACACATATTATCATGTGTTGAAAAGAGAGAACCGTGCACCTTTGTACATATGAAAATGACAATATAACTCACGGCTTGGTTCAGGGCAGCCTCAGCCTCAGCATTTGCAGGAGATCCAGATCTTCCTGCTTGGTTTGGAGACATAAAGCCTCCGGAGGTGGGTATGGACAATCCGCTATCTGTAATCAATCTCACATAATCTTTAATGTGGTTGTGAGCGTCAAGGAGGTCTCGCCCAAAGCTCTTGAGGAAATCTTGTTCTCTCCTAGTGTTTGCTCCTTTCTCAAGCTGAGTATGGAGTGGGATTAGAACATCCAACATCCCTGACACATTGCCCTCACCATAATACAGTCGACTGGCATCTTCAAGACCTTCATGCCACAATTCAAGCCATAGAATTGCTACCCTTATGAGCTCTGAAGATACCATGAGAGCTTCCTCTACCAGTGCATTAGAATGAGCCTTCAGTGAATTCATTAAGGTTTCTGCTGCAGCTTTGCGGTCCGCGACAGGACTTTTGAGGAGCACAGAAAGAGGGATCATCACTGATTGAGGATGTTTTTCTCCAAGTCTTATCAACAGGGGATGCAGAACAGAGCGCACTGCTGGTGACTTTATGTGTATCCGCGCTAGTAGTTGTGGTAGCACACCAAGCCATGCTTCGATTTTGATAGAGCCTAGGCCGTCATTTATTGTTGATGCAACATCTTCCAGTTCGCCATACTTGAAGAGACAGCTTAGAAGATTCAGCATATCCTGTTGGACTGATGCACTCCAACGTTTTGTGCCCACGGATATACTATGTATGAATGCTTTTACCGCGGCAATGATATGACTTCGGACTATTGTTGGTGATTTGGACGTGCTGGAACTTCCTTTGTCCTTTTCACTTCCGCCAATTTGTTCTGCTAGCCTAAAGTTAATAAGTGCCCACGAATGCCAAGCTCTGTAAGAGGAGCCACTTACTGACACAGAATCAGTAGCTCTCTTGTATGACATCAGGACATCTGTTGCCAAGCTATCCGTCAACATTGCTCCCGGAGGACACATTTCAATTTTCCAGTCCCCATATCTCAACCAGCAGCTCACACGTAGAGCCTCGCATTGCATTGATTCGTGACCACATTGAGTTGTCATGTCTGGGGTAAAAAGTGTGGGATTAGCTAGGTAGAGCAAGAAAGTAATATCATTTTGAACAGACATACCAACAATATTGCATAGTAAACCAAGTCGGGTCATAGCTTCGTCTCTCCTATCTGTAGCCCAGAGATGCTTAATGTATGCAAAGTAGAGCTTGTGCTGAATGAATAGCCTAGAAAAGATGCAAACAAATAAAAGTGAACCATTTCAGCCAGAAAATTGAACTTTGCATTCTCAAAAGCAGAAACGGACCCACCTATCTTCTCCTCCTGCTTCGGTGAAAAGTTGCTTACTGAACTGCTCGTGCTGTGGCCTGTAGTTCATTTGAACACTAATGTCACCGTTCACAATGCTCTCCATGGATTCTCCATGATTCATCGCTAAGCCAAGCCCCAAGTTTGATGGGATCCCAACTCCAAAGATTGGAGAATTCAATGAGCATTTCATCTTAGCAAGAGGATCTAGCAGGGTTCTCTCTGCTAGCCGGTATGCTTCCGCTTGTCTTGATAAAGCTGACAGAGTAATGGTTGCATCTACTTCATCAGTTGGGCCTAGGACAAGCGATCTAGTAGGAAGTTGTCATGAGAGGAATGGTATAGCATGAAAGCATTGCAACAACAGGAGTGGTCAACAAACAGACTTGCTATGACTAAAGAGAGGGGGGAGATGCTCACCTTACTGCCAGGATTGAAGAGTGCACTTCGGCATCAACACGACACCCATCCAGTCTCTGCCGCCAAACATTGATAAGGTGCTCCCGCGCCTGCGTCGCATCAGGACGGTTGGCCTCGTGCATCATCCGCCCGTTATTCTTCCGCATCTCGAATTGCCGAAAGGATATGATTTCCTCCAGCTCACTTAGTTCCTGCGCAGCCACCATACTAGGATATGCTCGCTTGTAGGATTCTGCAAGGAGAGCAGTGAACCGGCTGTCCATAGCCCTTCGCGCAGAGTCGATTGACTTGGCTGCCTCTTCCCACTCGGCCCGGTGTATGTGCAGGACAGCTCGGTAAAATGCTCCGTCGAAGTCAAGCTCTGGGAGAGCAGGTGCTTTTGAAGTGTCAGCAGACCGAGGCTGTGTGTAAATGTGAGAGCTGTGGTGTCCTTGCACCAGCTGTGATGAATAAGTTTCTAGTTCATCCCATTTGCCGAGCCTCCATGCTGACTGTGCGCAAAACTTGAGTGCTTGTTTGTAGTTGTCGGCAGTGCTCTTTTTTCTTGAACCCCTCAAATGCCAGGAGGTTAGATTCGATTCGACAGGATGGTCCCCTGAGAGCGCCCCCCAGCTGCGTCCGGCCAAATCCAATGCCTTTTGCCAATCTCCTCTTGCATCATAGCACTGCATGCATCCCAGTATGGAATCCACATCGTGTGGATTCTCGCGCAGCTTATCCTCATACATACGTACCGCTTCTGCCCAAGCACCTAACTTGGCGAGCCACGATTCATAAATGATATTACCCGCCCAAGAGCAATTGGCATCTCCCCCGGCAGCTGCGTCACCATAGCTTGTTACCACACTATACGCCATGGGACTTTTGTCTGAACGCGACTCCGCACGACTGTGGGAGGAGACGAGCGACCGCCCTCCTCGTCGTTCGATCTCGATCTTTGCAGCTTTTAGCACTCCAAGAGCTGCTTCCGGGAGGTCTAGCTTTTTGTTAATATCGATGAGCTGCTCCACACAGGATCCGCCACGCCCCATGATGTACTCACGCTCCTTGTAGTGTAGCGCGCGGGCATACGCACGGCACTTCAGGGCCAACTCAGCTAAAATTGAGATGTCGATAGACAGTCCTGGGACGGGACCCTTAGAGTCGAAGTCGTGTTCCATGAATTCGGCCAAGTTAAGCAGCAGTTGAAGGATTTCCAGGGACGCATCAGCGGAAAACACCACCTCAAGACTGTACACCAGATTAGCGCGGGCAGGGTCTGTGAGTTCGCCCCAACAGCAGACAAATGCTGCACTGAACAGCTCGCGTGCCAGGGGTTGGTATGCTTGTGCTAACTCGGCACACGCCCGAAGAGCAGGTGATGATGCTTCCCTCAAGAGTTGTACACTAAAGCGCCGCATCCACTCATCCCAGTCCTCCCTCGTAGATCTCTGACTAACATCCCAAGCCTAAGAATATCGATTGTGTGTGAGGGAGGAATTAATGACACTCAAAATGTTTCAATGCACAAATTCTAAAACTGACCTTTTGCAAATTTGGGACATTCGTGCGATGGGCAGTTTGGTGGACGATTGGTTGAATGGGAGGGTTGTTGCTTGGTGGCATTGTCTTCAAACCCACACCCTCACCTAATCTGGTGAGAGACACCTCAGAAGCGCCTCTACCCATCCCCAGGGAGAAATCACTACCAGATACATCTTCATCATTACTCCCATTCCACATTTCCCACCGTGCGCCGCTGATTGATGCCATTTCATTGACTACCTCGTCGTATAAATCGATTGGGCGGCGCGGTTCGTTCTCGAACATGTCGCTAGCACTACCACCAATTGTCCCTTCTTGCCCCACTTCCTCAAGAGAAACCCCAACGTTCTCTATGCCAACTTTCGTCTGCCACGTTGCAATCACCTCCCGCGCCTGACAGTGGTAGAATGAGAGCCACCGTCCGGACCCGAGCTGACGTACACATATGCACAAACAAGCAATGATGGAATCTCCCACTTCCCTATTTGGCCTCACACTGCCACCCAGAATTCTCAAAAAGGGTTGAACAACACGCGCGGGTAGGGCGCTGTTCGACTTGACGCTTGTATCCACCAAAAAGTTCGGATTGATTTCAATTGATTGCAAAAGGATAGACAGCGTCTCTATGGTCTCCACCGCGAGCTTCGACCGTCCGGACGATGCAGGGGGTGATATACGGGTGTGGCTAGCACGATAGTAGCCGTTGCTGTCGTCATAATTCGGATCAATGAGGGCATCCACGAGCTTGACCAAGGCAGGCACGACGAGGTGTATGTACTCTCCCAGTACGTCCTTAATGCCCTGAATGTGTTTGAGGATGAGCTCCAAGCGTTCGATGTCACTTGGAGATCCGCCTCCAGACGATGAAGATGATGCCGGGTTATTATTGCTGCCATTCCACTCGGTCAGATCGATTGCATCTATGCTTGCCAGGACCTGACGTACCAACAGAGGGACGTATGCCCTAAAATCGTCAGGGATGGCTGTTGCCACCCGCTCCACCAGCGAACACAATGCCGACAAATGCCGACTGAACCAAAATTCTTCTACCACATCGAAAATTGCAGGGAGGTATGGCCTTAAATGCTCGCGTACAATGGCGCTCAAATTGGCAACCTGCTGGAGTAACGCTTCCCGGAGGCCATGCTGGCCACAGTTCTTGACTGTGACGAGAATGTGCGGCACAATATTCTTCAGGAAGGGGACACTTTTTAGCCCGAGGGCATTGAAGATGAACATTACAGCCTTTGAGAAGGGGAGGTAAGAGACAATGGGCAGTAGAGTATTAAGCGTGAGTTTTCTGAGAAGACACAAAAGAGCCAGCTTTTATGGGCAACATGCATTTCCTACTCACCTTCATGACCATGCCGTGCAAATTTGACAAGCTCGTATCTTTCAGTATCCTCATGAGCGCCTGCACGGCAACAGTGGGATAGAATACCTCATCTGATGGCGACAACCTGAGAGCAGGAGACAGCTTTGATAGAGGCTGCGCTGTCATTGCGTACTGCTCGTACATGTACAGGTGGGCGGGCTGCTCATCATCGTCTGTGCCTCCTCGTGAAGACGTTGACCCTCCACTGCCACCAATGCTGGCTTCCTGCGTAGACTTGCCGTGGGCGGCGCTGGATATGACCCTGAGTTCAGGGTGGACCGATGGGTTCCTGCTCTGCAACGATGATGATAACATCATCGAAGACTGTTGATCCCTCGTCAAACTTCGTTCTGTCATGCGTACCGAGCCATTTGCTGGTATCACCCTGCTAGCAGCCCTGCCCTTTTCGTCTTCCAATTCCACAAAGTATCCACCACCTTTTCCGCCACCTTTGCGTGCTGTTGATCCGCTCCCAAAGCGGTCAGGGTCCAATGCTCCCAGGATGCCAAATGTTCGGAAGACTTCCCTTCTCAAATCCCACGTCGCCCGCTTAGTTGTTGGCAAAATGTCTGAGGCCTGCGTCAGCAGTTGGGGATAGTCTAAATACGGGGTGACAACGTATGAGCACCCAAATGCGATCTTGCCCATTGCCCATAGACTGACGCGCTGCTTGCACGAACTGTTCTGATCGCGAATATTCTCCAAAATGTGCGAAATGAGCTGCCTCCGCAACCAAGGATCGGCCATGGCGCCGTGACCAACTGTGGCCAATTCTCCGAGAGCCTCAAGGCTCACAGTGGCCAATCGGGGCGCAACATTCGCCAACGGCAGGGCGTCGATAATCGAGGATATGAAAGGTTGCGCGAGTCGCTGCAGCGCCTCCTCCCTCAGGAAGATGACGATGAGCCTGGTTGCCACTTCCCTCCCCCCGGCATCGTCCCCACCACACCTTAATTCTACGATGAGGTCCATCAAGACCCTTCTCAACCCGGGCAACACAGGCGCTGGGTTTGATCGCGCCAACCTTCCCAAGATCTGCAGGGCGTGTGCCCGTACTGCCAGTGCCTCATCCTCCAGCATCAAAAATAGAGGTGATAGCAATTCGGAGAGAGATAAATGGGGATCAAACCGTTCATCAAGACCACGTACGATGCAGAGACGTACAACCGGGGATGGATCAGAGACGGCCATTCGAAGGAGACGTTGGAGGATCTCGTCAAGGTGTGAGCCGGAGACGTCTCCAAGCTTGAAGCGCAGTGACGGTTGCTTGTTCTCCTTGCCTCTGCCCTCACTGCTGTCACTAAACGGTAACAGCAACAAACAGCACGTGATGGCTGCCTCGCGCCGCACGTCGCTTGATGGATGATCGAAGTAGGATGATATCACATTCCGCAGGAAGGGCAAGAGCATGTTACTGTCGGATGCACGGACTTGCATGAATGATTCGCTGATGGTCCGTAGCGTACGCAAGCTTAGCACGAGCTTGTCAACCACTTCTTGCTTGGTCGATTTGTTAATAATGATGCGCTCGCTAATGCTACTTTGGATCAGTCTGGGATTTGTGGTGGACACAGCCGAAGATTCCGCCCTGGCCCTGGCAGTGGTTACTTCCTGTTGCTGCTGCACGTCTATGTCGCCGGAGGACTGAGCAGGAGGTCTGTTCCTAGGCCGCATGCCCGGGTTCATCGACGAGAGGGACATGGAGCTCATGAAGTTCCTCTCTAGCCCAACGGGTTGCTGCTGCTGATTACTACTCGCAGCTATTGTAGAGGAAGGCGTGCTCATTGATGCAATAGAGGAAGGGTCCGGTTGATCTGACAAAGTGGGCCTGGAATTCTTCTGAATCGAGAACAGATCCACCGTCTTACCAGCCAGACAGCATGAAATCTCTTCAAACAATCTCCTCTGAATGAAAAGCTGCGTAGACGGTACTGATCTGCCCACAGAGTGCAGACACCGAATCAGATCCTCGCTTAATCCTGGTTCAAACATCTCCTCAAGCATTCTGGTTACATAATGTGCCGCGTTTTCACCCAAGGCTTCTACAAAGTTAGTGAGTGAGCCGAGGACATCTCTGCGAGAGATGACCGCCGACCCAGTAGAGGTCCCTGCTCCAGTTGATTTAGACTTGCCTCCGCTACCACTGACGGTATTATTCCGTTTGAGGTTGTCACTAATCAGCCCAAAGATATCTGACAGCCTATCCTCAAAGTCGCTCGTATCATTCAATTCCACCAGGTGAAAATCAAAGTCCAAGTCTTCATCGTCAATATTCAAATCATCCGGTAGGTCATCATTCCTCATAATCTTCACCAAAGGAGTCATGAGATCCCCCCCTCCCATGCTCTCGTCGCTCATCGCCAATGCCAACCTACCTATACTCATGAACGCAGCTGGCTTGACATCAATCCTCGATTTCGCTGACGGAGTACTCCCAGCCGAGGCAATCAAAAAGTCCAAACTCTGGGTAAGATACCTCCTCCCAAACACTTCTGGACACCGCTGCGCCAGACGCGGTATGAGTCGTATGACCTCAAGTCTAACCAGGATGAGGTGGTGCTTCATGAACTTGAGCACGGCCGTGCATGCCTCGTCGAAACGCGGGAGGATGAAGTTGCGGGAGTGCTTGAGCAATTCGCCCATGACCAGGAGGGAGCCGTGTGCGTTCACGGCTGCGGTCATTGCGAACGCATTCGGATCTCCACTACCACCGCTGCTAGTATTACCTGCCTGAGAGTGCTTGCCTCCATTCTTATCATCGCCACGTCCATCGGGGCCCACAAACTTCAAACCCTCCATCATACCGGCATACAACGTACAAAGTGGAGCGGTCATGGAACGACGTTGACGTTCCATCAGCACGGCCAGACACTCGGAGAGGGCATCGGCGGCGCAGGCCCGAACAATGGGCTGAGGATCCCGCAACGCCGGGAAGATGTGATCCAGGAAGTCGTTCGTGCATCCACCCACGCCGGAGGCGAGGTGGGATGCCACCCCGCTGTCTCTGGCAACTAATGCAGATCCTCCACCTGCGGCTGCCGTGGAAGACCCCGATGCCGATGCCGCAACATGATGATGATGATGGTGATGATGATGGTGATGATGATGCACATCATCCACATTATGAGTCTTGCTGTAAAACGCCGTGGGAGCGCATCTTGCCAATTCCCTCAATACCAACACGGCCGCCAACCTCCGATCGCTCCTCTCAGACCTCAACCACTCCAAACTCCTCCCAATCTCAAACTCGACACGGTCCACGTTGGCGGCGCCCATGGCCATCCTACCCAAGGCTCTTGCGATGGCGTGCAGAAACTCGTAGTCGGCGTAAGGTGCCTTGAGACCATTGGAGAGATTGTTCCCGAAGCGAATGGCACGACGTTCCTCGTCCGCGCTGGGTACCGTCAGTAATGCATCGAGAGCAGCCACACCGGCAAGTCGATCGTCGGCGCGTACGGCCTTGGAGTGTACGAGGGAGAATACCTTGGAGTAGACCTCGGATTCCACGGCCGCAAATGTTTCTTGTGGCATTTCGTTCGATAGGAGGCGTAGGAAGGATGCCAGTTCGAGGGAGGCACGTCGATTGGCACGCTGTCGTAGTACGGATGTGTGATAATCTACTCCTGTGCCCGACACTTCTCCTGAGTCCACTCCCGCACCACCAGCGCCCTCTACCACAATCGAAGATTTCGCACCCTTCTTCTTATTGAAATTAAGTATCTGCGCAAATATATTCTTGCTCTCATCATAAACTCCCGCCCCCGACATGTCTGTGGATGCCGCAGTCAAATGCCGCAGGTGAGGAGTCGTCTGCAATAGGTCGTCAACGTGCGAAGAGGGGGAGCGGCAGAAGGAGGGCATTTGGGATCGTCGTTGTCGTTGGTGCCGCGCGTGAGCTGTAGTAGAGGATTGTTGCAGTGGAGATTCGGAATGCAGCGAGGCAATTGAGGAGGCACGTTGTTGTTGTTGTTGGCCTGCCCCGCTTGCCAGTGGAGTTGCAGCTCTGGCAGCTGCTGAATCAGTCCAGGAACCAGGACTAATTGTCTCGTCTACACCAGTAGCTGCAGCAGCTCCATTGCCACCTGCCGAAGACAGGGCACTAAATGGAGTGTTGCCATTTGTAGTAGTCCTACCATCCATCTCCACAACTTGTGGTTGTTGTTCGGCAGTAGCAGTGGCCATCACCATTACGGCTGGAGGTTTTGTAGCAGCAGTCGCAGGACTAGAGGTTTCATTCAGCAAATACTCCAACTCCCTCGTCGAAATGGTCGAAGCCAACACATCCTGGGGACCGGCACTTGAGGCGTACTCCCTTTTCAAATATTTGAGCAGCGGGTCCAACGGCGTGGGTAGCTTGTTGGCAACGTGATTATCACTGCTACTACCACCACTACTAGTTCCATAATATCCTCCATTATTGTAATAGTCACCCGAAGACGAGGAAGAAACTCCACTGATGCCTACTACACTGCCAGAGCCAGATGGTCCCAAGACGCTACCGCTCCCCCCTGCGTCGGCATCGGCGGAGCCCATCATCATCATCATGCCTCCCGTTGAAGATGCTGTTGTTGATGGGTCGGACCATCCGTGGCCGTAGTAGGGATCACCTCCTTGGAGGAGACGGGCGCTTTCGAGGGATAATGAATCCATTTTTTTGTTTTGATTGTTTCGCCCCAATATTATAATGCAACGAATTGTAGATTGGTGATTGGTTATTTTTCACTTCTTGTTGTGTACTGGATTTTTATGGATATAATTTGTTGTTGCATGTTAAAAGCGACGCCTCTCTATCCCTCATTCATTCCCAACCAACAAAAGCTCCATGCATTCTATATTATGGATTCAACTCGCGGAGCTG
>JALLOX010000388.1:0-11849 GCA_036939695.1 Thalassiosira ordinaria | reverse complement strand
AAAATCGAATCGGCCGCGGCGACCTCCACCCCCAAACTAATACAAGCCTTGTCAAATCGACCTGCAATCGTCATTGCTGAATTTTTGTGTTTTGTGTGGCGGTTGAGGGTCGTCATTTAAATGACAGAAAAGATGACAGAAAGTGTCAACACTGTAGCTGGAGGCTAAAAGAAGCACAAAATTCACTGAAACTTTGTATGAGTAACATTATTTGGAGCTGAGTGGGCTATGCCTGTGGGGCAGATGATTCTGGATAGATTGAGTACCACCTACGATTCTCCTAACAGGCTTTTTACATGGAAGAGCATGCAAAGTCCACGTAGGAATTAATATTATGTTTTGTTGGACCATTTGAGTTCGCATTTTATCGCCAAACACTCCAGGTAAGCCAAAATTAATATGTAAGTACGTATGTTTGTAATCGCCAAGATCCATTTTCAATTTGTACCTACATTGGACTTACTACAAAGGTGTCAAAACTTCCAAATTTGTCCAAGAAGATGGGAGGTGAAACTGCTCTCGGCGCACGCATGTGCACAAAAACCTGCGCATGCAAAAGATCCAATCCAATCAATTCAATTCAAACCAATTCAAACCGGTTCAATCAAACAGCCAACTTGCTACTTGCTAAGTACCAACCCCCCCCCCCTCTCTTGTTTGTGCTTTTTGTGTGGTTGGAGAAGATGTCGCGCCAAAGAAATCAATACCGTCAAATGAGCCGCCCTCCATCTCCATGGCGATCACCATCACCTACCAGCCATAGAGGTATGCATGCCGAAAGCACATTGAAGATAGAAAGATCGTGCTGCTGACGGATGTGTGGTGCAACAACATCCTCATAATCTTCCAGGCAATATCTAAAGGTGATGGACCGTTCTTGATCCTTACTTTTTGGACTCTTCTTCCAACGACAACAACCACAGCAAACCATGACAGCTCTATCACTACCATCATCGGCACCATCCTCCGTTCCTCCTCGCGAGACAACTACTACAACTACAACAACAACAACAACAACAACAACAACAACAACTAGTCCTAGTCCAAATCAAACCACCACCACCACCCTCCAATTCCTCACAAGCTACCTCCTCTTTGGCCTCCTCCACGAACTTTCCCACCTCATCATCGCTTCCATTCTCCTCCCCTCTTTTTTGGAGCAGCATTTGTCGTCATTAGAAAATATTGGGCAGTTTTTGGCACGTGCGGTACTTGGACGATATTGTCTATTTGAGGTGCAAGTTCCAGTTCCAGTGGAAGAAGAAGATGATGTGCATGTTGTTGGAGATGGCGCGGCTTCATTATTGTTTGGATTTGGATTGAGATTGGATGCTGTTGTTGTAGATTCTGCAATTGTCATTCGTCACTTTGGTTGGATTTTTAGTGTTGCTTTGGCTGTGGGTCTGCACGGTTATTATTTCCACGTGCGTCATTATGGACATCCGCAACAACAGCGCTCTCACCCTCCTCCAGGCGTTGACGACGAGAAGGGAAATGGCTCATCATCATTATGGCTAAAGAAGAAGATTCCACCATCTACATTGATCGTGGCAGCCTACATTACCGCGTTGGAGGCCATGACCACCGATTTGTTTGGCTTGGTTCCTAATACATTAAACCCATCATCCAGTTTTGCAAACCTCGAATCTCCATCCTCAAACTCTGAATCCTCTTCAGCAGCAGCAACAACGATAAAGCTATTCTTCTTCTGCGGCAACTTTGGCATACTCCTCCTAAACTCCTCCTGGCTCAACATTGATGGAGGAAAGAGGGCATTGGATATGTTGGAGAAGATGGTGGAGGTTACCATGATGCGTGGTGAGTTCTTGTCTTTCTTTCTTTCTTTTTTTCTTTCTTTCTTTTCAAAGATGTATTGTGAGGATAGTGTTGTATTGCATTGTAGTGTGTTGAGTTGAATTTTGTTGTGTTGATGGGAACTGTGAGGATAGTGTTTGAATTGCTGTAGATTGCTGTAATGTGGGGGGGGGGGGGGTTGACAATAGGGAGATGGCAACAATTGAATTGCATATTGGATGTGGCCATATGGTCACATATCCCTCGATAGTTTGCTCATTTTATTTTTGGCCCATGTTCAGATAATATCTGAAAATTTGGCAATAACATCTGAAATTCTTAGTAACTTTTTGCCTTGGAAAGAGTTGATGGGACTCACTCACTGGAGTCCTATATTTTGAAGTCCCAACTTATGGCTGTCTGGATGGTACTGCCTCTATTATTCCTGTTGAATATTTTCAAGTACTTTCTCTTGCTCCTTAACTCCATGCTGTTGTCTAATCATACTCTCTCTTTCTCCTTTTTCTCAAACCAATTCTTCCTAGGTGCCCAATCCGGAGGAGTCGTCACCTTTGAACCAGCCAAAACCGGACCCTCCTCCTCCTCTTCTTCTTCCGAACCCCATCAAACTCCCATCCTACGCGGTAAACGTTCCCGTGTCGTAAATGCCAAACGCACCGTCCTTTCCAAGGGGGTACGTCGTCAAATTGAAAAAGACAATTGTTCCTTCTTTGGTAATAATTTGAGAGGATGGGATGGCAAGGCGTTCAATCCAACGAATGATGGTACTACTACTACTAAGGGAGGAAAAAGTGTCAACAAGAGATTGGTACGAGGATTTTATGGTCATACACGATTCGCCACATCGAGCAAGGCGAGTATGGATGGGACACATCCTCATCAGTGGTCTCCAAGGAGATTTTATACGTTTTATCCATTTCAGTCGGCAATGGCTTCGAAGGGGCCTGTGGAAAGAAAGAGAAGTGCCGTGGGGACGGGCATGTCGATGGATGATAGTAGGAATAATGAGAATGTGATGCATTTGAAGCCCAAGAGTCAGATGATGGGGGTTGAGAACTTTGTGACTCACAATGGTAAGGAGGAGGACTTGTCGCTATGTGTTGAAACATGTGCCTTCTTCGTACTTCATGATAATTTGGTATGGATATTTTTCTCAAAAACTATTATCATTCATCCAACATTCTGAACACACAGGCGACTTTGAATTCTACAAAATCAACCACAAATACTACGACACCGAAGCAATCCAAAACTACCTCACCAAAACATTAAACGTACCCATGCCCGCCACCGTCGATTCCGCCGCCATTGCCGGTATGATGGACTTATTACGTACTCAAGGCTCATTTGCATTATCCGCACGATATGCCATTTGTTTCAAGATGGGCGGATGTAGTAGCAAGGATGTTAATCCCATGGATTCTGATATTGTTTGGCCTACGGTGGTGCAGTATGAAGAGATTGGGAAGGTATTTGAGAATGCTTTGAATGAGTTGGTACGCGATGATCATGATACTATCCAATCGTTGGAGGATATCAGTTCTTCGGATAGACTTCGTCAGGAATTGGTATTCAAGGTAACGGGTGCATTGGTGGAGCTTGGATCACTCAAGAACTTGTCCCATGGAACTACATCGGCAGCGTTGACGGCATTAGCCACATTTGTTTCCTTGGATTTGGAAGATGGAGATCTCGGTCACTTTGTCCAAGCTACCGTGAATGCATTCTTTGATAATGATTTGCTTCATTCCATGAGGATCTTTCTTGAGAATGCCAAGGGTTCGTTTGGGTTGTGTGTTACGACTTCGATGGATGCTCATAGACAGGTGGTGTTTGCGGCAAAGGGGCAGACGCTATCGGTGGCTTTTTATCCACGCAAGGGTGTTATTTGTTATGGGAGTGAGCAGGCGGCGGTGAAGGTGAGTCTTTTGTCTTGCCATACATGCAGCAAGAACTTTTATTGCAGTGCTCGTATATCCTTTGCATTATGTTCTCTGCTGGAATACCAACTCTCTGACTCTCTCTTTGTGTATGCTATATCAAAGGCTGGACTCAATTATGAAACGCCTCAAGGCAAATCTATGTTTGGGACAGACTACAAGTATGTGGATGAGAATGCGGTGCGCTTGGATTTGGATGATTTGGGAGGAGAAATCGTGAGTTGTTATTCACTGTTATATGCCTTGTGTATCACCAATATTTGATTTTTTCATCGTAGTCTTATATACTATTATTTCCTCTTTTCTCTAGTGCCTTTTGGACTGGGGATATGGCGGAGACAGCGAACCAGCAGTGTCGCCGCCTAATCGAGGCCTTGCCGTTGACAAGGTCATGGGTGGAACAATCAATGTCATTCTACTTCACCAAGAGAATGCAATGAACAAGAGCTCAAAGCTACACAAGAGACTTGTACAGCTCGAAAACAACGAATTCATCAAACCTCTATTGGACGATTGCGAAGATCCTGTTCTAGCCGACATACAAGACATCCCTCGTATCTGTGCAAATATCCAAGAAGATTGGCAAGATGTCGGCCTCAACCGTATGACAGCCTGGCACCTTGGACAGTGCATTCGTCAGAGAATGCAAGGCCATGTAGACGGGAGCATAGAGAATCATGCTGGCCAAATTGACATTCTTGTGACAGGATGTGAGGTATCTCTGTGGGCTGCAGAGCAGTTCGTGGCGGATCTTCAGAAGTGCTTCCCAAAGCTTTATGTCAAGGCTGTCAGTAGTAACAAACTTCTTGGTTTGTTTGGGCAAGAGCTTGCGATGCCTTCGATTGGTTTCCCATTCACACCTAAAACTATGGATATTAAAGACCCAATTGTGATCATTGTCAGTCACAGGTGAGTGTCAGTTATCATCCTAATGAATAAATCATTCTGTGGAAGTCCAACATTGGGCTCTTTCTTTTTTTCACTGGTACTGACAATGTTTTCTTCCATCTCTAGTGGTGGCACATTTGGACCCCTTGCTTGCTCAAACCTGATGCAAAGCTTTTCATCGTCTATTTTCACCGTCACTTCCGAATGGGACACTCAGGTTGGCAAACAGTTGAGGAGCATGTATGGCGACAAGAACGATTTGTTGACAAGTCGGATCTTCTCCACGGAAGTTGGGGTCAGGCCTGCCGAACCTTGCTCTGTCAGCGTAGTTGCAACTCATCAATTGTTGACAAATATTTTCGAGCACATATGTGAGTGCTCAATGCCCTCAGTTATTAATCTGCTTTGTTGAATATTTCATTCTGAACTCCAGTTTTTGCAACCGTTACTCTGCAGGTGTGATGATCATCAGCAATCCGCAGTTCCGGTCAATCACTGGGGCAACAATTACAGAGCGAGATCTACAAACATTGGAGCGGTGCAACAGAGACAACATAAAATCATTAGAACGGATTGTTGGTGTGGATCGCAAAGGAAATGAAGTTCACGAATTGTTCAAACACACTGAAGAGGAACTACGTGCTGCGGGTGATGTGTGGAGCGAGCACATCCTTGAGAATGCCAAGGCTTATATCATGAGCTTTGTCTATATTGTTGTGACAGTGACAGTAGGCTTTCCACTGATCACGGGCATTGCCTATGCAGCTGGGCTTCGGGACGATACCAGTCCTGGTGACCGGTTGTTTTATCTCACTCGTTTCTTCGATGCCCTGATCTACTTTTGGCTCCCTCAAATCAACATTTTCATTGTAAGTGCAGTGGTTTTTCTTTGCAATCTCCTTTAGCTCTTCCTCTCTTTAACCTAACCCTTTCCGGCTCCCTTATACTGTTACAGCTCCGCTTGCTCCAAGGGCGCAATTTGCGTCATCGAATGGTGGGAAGAACTGTGGTCATTGGTGATCCATGCCCATGGTCAGTTCAGTGATAGTTCTTTTGTAATCTCATTTATCTCTTTCTCTCTTTAACCCAATTCATATCTGCTCACTCATGATGTTGCAGGGTTGCACAATCAGCGGAGGCATTTCTATCCAAAATATTTGCTTGCTCGTACTCAATCGCTGGACTCAATGTATTAAGTGGTAACCCGGCCGATCATCTCGTTCATAGGCATACTCATCGTGTCGTCAGGGGTAGTCTCCTTGTTTGTGGCCGGCCCGATGGTAGACTGACTGCATTGACAACACTGGAGGCATCAACTTGCCTTGCAGTCAATCAGGCCTCCAGTATTCAGAGTATTGGAGGGACATGCGAGAGCATCACTATTGGGCACAACATGTCCAAGCTGCCTCTCTCATTTCGGGGAATATACTTGGAGACGCATCGGCCACGATTTCTCTGTGAAAAATTGCTTGATGATGCAGATGCAGCAGACATCTCAAAAAACAAAACCATGAAGTTAACTGCTACAGGCAACTTGGTCGCTGATCGCCATAGCTTTGATGACTCTGACACTCACAGCGTCAATTCTACGGGTTCCTTGTTGAAGCGTGGATTAAGCAGACGCAAGTCTACAAAAGCTGGTGAGGATGGTTTGAATGTATCGAGGCGGAAAAGTATTATGAAATCCATCCGTTCTCGTAAGGGGGGTCCTGGCGACGATGAAATGAACACATCAAGGCATCGTTCGAGTGCTGGGCTCCTGGGTAAGCTTGGATGAAATAATTGAGAAAACCCCTTGTTTTCACCTCTATCCTCACACTCTTTTGAATTTCTCTGTATCAAATACTAGGGGCGTATTCCAACATGGAAAAGGAAGCAAAACAGAAAGCGAGCAAACAGGGGGTACATGACACCCATCACCTCGATACTGTCATCGAAGACATGATCAAGGAGCGTCAGGGAGAAAGTCGTGCCGTTGAAATTTTCAATACTATAGACGTCGATGGGAATGGAAGCCTGGACATGGATGAGTTTACCGAGGCATATACAAAGATCAACCCAGATGTGTCAATGGTTCAACTTGAAGCAATGTTTCAAGAGGCGGATATTGACGGAAGTGGCGAGTTAGATTTGGATGAGGTGAGTACCAAATAATGTGACTGTCAATTGCTTCGTCATTAGCAATATCCTCTCAGTATATCACTGGTTCAAAATACTACATCATAGTTTATTGCACTTACAAGAATGCCTCAAGTGGATGTCCTCGGCAAACTGAGTGTGGCCAACCGTGACGACCGTGGACTAGTACAAGTAATGCCATCGGAAGAACGCTATTTTGGGGAAGAATTGAAAAATACCGCTCCCAAGGGAGTTGGAGCTTTCACACTATCCCAGAGCCAACATTTGTCAATGGAGCTCTACGAATCCCGCATTGCTTCCATGCAACGCTTTGTGGCAATGACCGTGATGTTCCACCAAATGGGCATGAGGGTTGAATCATTCTTTCCAAAAATTTCATTTGGCTATCTGGGTTACAGAATGGATAGGACTCACTCGATTATGAGGATTGCTACCACGGCTAGTCCAGTCAGTGGTGCTGATGTCCGTGACCGCATGCTAGAGCTTCACCTTCGGCTCAAGATACGAAAGGCAGTCAGTATCGTTGCTCGTAGGTATCAAGCTTGGAAGAAGAACCAAGGACTTGGAAAGGAAGGTCTGGATACATCAATCAAATCTCTTTAGGGCCCAGGGGTAGAAGATTATAGCTGTGCCATTCATGTTTATGGGCCCAGTCAGTGGTGCTGATGTATGTGACTGCATGCTTGAGCTCTTAACCTTCGGCTTAAGATACAAGAGGCAGTGAATCTTGTTGCTCGTATGAATTTAGCCAGGAAAAGGACCGAGGTCCAGCACCACCTTTTGGTCAAAGAGAACAGGGGTAGAGGATTATTTGTTGTGCCATTTATTTGTATTATGGGGGGAATAAAGTAAATCAGAATAACATTCAATCGATGCTCTCTCTCTCTCTAGAGAGAGGTGTGGAGCAGGCTTTTCCAGGCCACATGGTGTACCTCGAGCTATTCCCCAGGGGGGGATTTTCCCTCTTAAGCCTCAAATCAGCCACAAAAATGCAAGTGGGAACAACTCAGATAGAGTATGGTAGAATGTGTTGCGCGCGTGCATGCTACATGCATAATGAGAGAATAAATGGGTAACAAAACTTATTTTCAGCCTGGGACCAGGGAGGTAGGGGGGTCCAAGCAAGCCGAGTTCGGGGGAACAGGTCGAGCGAGTTAGACACACCCTCCATCGAAGTGTACACCCCCCAAATTTTGATTTTACCCCCTCCTCCACGCCGGTAGGTAATAAAAAGTGTCTCCCACCTTGAGTCAAACTTCCCGCCAAAACTGACCCATTGCACAAGATAGAGAGAATAACTTCCCGCCATTTATTTTGGTTGGTTTGTTAGCTTTATCCCCCTCTTCCTTTTGGCAACAACGCTCTGCGCCAGCGCCAGCGCCACCCCCAGGGGGTACTTCGAGTTACCTATTCTACTGTCCGTACTGAGTCTATCTACAAGTATGAATTCCCTCGTGAAAATGCTTGATTGAGCGCGTGTCGGACATAAAGAATAAACTGCGAGGTTGATCTTGCTTTCAATGCAATTCACCTCTCGCCATGGCGATTGGTAGGAAAGAGAGTAACAATGGCTCGTAGTAGCGCTGCACATTATCCATCCACAAACCCAAATAGCGGCCGTGGATACTATTACTAAAGACAGGTGAGTTGCTGCAGCAATTTTGCAAGGAGAGCAAGAGAGCCCGATGAGCAGGAGGCAGGCAGGAGGTGAAATTATCATGTCACGGTGTTTGTCACATGTATCAACCTCTTCATCTTGGTCATGTTTGATAGCGCTGCGTTTGATGCACCGCACTCTCTCTAACATCATCATCATCATGTTTAATTCAATTCGGCAGACGATAAATCATCATGCTCATTTGTCAACAGGCCATACTAGGCTCTTCTACAAGTAATAGTAGTGGTGCAAATGGTAGTGGTAGTGGTAGATGCACCATGACCGTTCGAGCCTCCTCCTTGCTTGTAGGCCACAGCCACAGCAGCGCTGCGGCAGTTTCGCCAGACAAGGCTGTATTATTTGACAAGGGAGTTTCTGCAATGAGTAATCTTTCATTGGCTATGTTGAATCATAAAGATGCGAAGGAAGGGAGCAATAGCTCTACTGCCAGCAGTAGCAGCAGTTCGGATAGTAGCCAAGATGTAATGATGATGATGATGGAAGACGATCCACTCATCAACACGAACAAGTCGTGCCAGTCTACGTTCCAGGAAGAAGAAGAAAAAGAAGAGGAGGAGGAGGATCTAATAACTATACTTCCACGTAGTAACTCATGGACTGCAAGGGCAGCCTTTCACGAACCACCACCGCCACTACCTTCAAAAGAACAAATCCATCTAGTGGATCATATTGAACAAGAAGAAGATGCGGAAGGATGTAGTAGTAGTCAACAAAAAGGGGATTTGGAAGTATCGTCAGTAATAGAGGGAGGGAATTATGCTAGTAGTAGTATGTTGTTGCAGCATGTCCAAGAGCATGAATCTTTGCTGTTATTGGATACATTGCAAAAGTCCCCCTTTTCCGACCACGATGCAGAGGATGCTGTTGTTGAAGGTGCTACCACCATCAAGAATGATGGTACTACGTCTTTGTGGGATAATAATGGCCATCTTGATATAGGAAATGTATGGCATGAAAAAGTGTCAGAGATTCATGAACGGTGTGTTATGGAAGGAAAACCACGGTTGAGAATGTTTGATGCTAACAACTATGATGAGATGTTGGAAGAAGATGAGGAGGATGGATGGGTGAATGATAGGTATGTTGGCATTAGTGGCGGTAGTGGTGGTAACCAAGAAGGGATTGGCCACAATGTTACTAATGCTGCTGGTGTTGCTCATGATAAGCAGCTGGCAGAGTTTAGATCATTTTTGGGAGCTTTGCAATGTGTCTGAGTGAGAATGAGAGAGAGAGAGAGAGAGAGAGAGAGAGCAGTTATTATCATCATAGCTCTCTAGAGCAAAGATTTGGTTTGTAAAATAATATGTTTGACTTGTTGTTTGAAGTGGAGTAGATGATTATATGTTATATATTATGAAAATTGGTCATGCTACAAGTATTCAACGAGGCTTGAGCTTTTGACATGCACAAATCTACCTTCACATAGAAAAACAATATTATTGCTTTTAGTCTATTGCACCGCTATCAGTCTGACCTCCTACCCTACTGACGACCTGCCTCTCTCTCGTTCATTGTCTCACTGCCATCAAAAACTGTCAAAGGAGTGGGGGCTTATCCTTCTCTAAAGGAAACTCACGCGATAATAAGGCAGTCCATATATATTCGAATATCAACAGCAATATACAACAATGTGCTGTGAATGTTGTCAACAGAGCGTCTTTACTATTATCGACAAATTAGACACAAGCGGAGCAATACTCAATAGCAAAAACAACAAAACAGCCAGAGGATTGTGACACAATCTTCGATATTCGATCACAACATGCCAAAAGGCCTTTTTTCACCTCACTCATTTTATAAATGAAAATGACTACCCCATTTTATAGTTTGCCGCATCCCATATTTACTTCATCACTGGATTGATGCCACATGGAGATACCAGCATACATATGTACACCAGCACACATGTACACCAATGGTCCATGGCAGAAGGAAATTATTGGAGAAGAGAACTTTGTCTCCGTCCATTATATAGCACGTCTCCGTCCATTTTTAGCACCAGAAAGCAAAAAGGTGTATGTTGAAATATTCATCAGATTTGGATATTGATTGTTTGTGAAGCATCGTATCCATACTATGACTACGAGCATACATAATGCATAATAAATTCACTTCACCACGAAAGATTTTATAGTATTCTATGAATGTACGATCATACAACAATGTACGCGGAGTAATCTATAATCACATTCACACTTCTTGATCGATATCCGAGATAGATCAGGACCATATCGTGATATCAGTGGAATACAAAACAACCAACAAAAGCCAAGGAGGTGAAGAATGCAATCAAGGGTCTATGCACATCTTCTTCTCAGTAACTTCCTGCCTATTGTCTATGGATGCATAAGCTGTATCCTAGGTACCAAATATTATTATGCGCACAACTGCTCCAACTATACATAGCTGACAACAACTTCTTACACACAGCTCGTTGTGGCCGTCAAGAGCAAACAATTTCTCTTGCAATGCCCGCAACATACAGACCCGCGAGCTGACATGTTGGACCACCCTCGTCACTGGCATACTCAGTTTCGTCTTTCGATTAGTCCCTACAATTTCTATGAGAGCGGCATAAAAATCGCTGCGGCTACGGAACTCTCTGCAGCAGTCAGTATTTTGTTTCGCCTCATCCAAAGCTGCAGATTGGTTCTATGCCACGATCCTTGGTAGATCAACCAACGCATTGTATTAACCTAGCTGCCTTTTGGACTCATCGGTAGTACTATGATCATCTCGATATATGTAGCAATCCGTGCATGGCATACCGCGGTTGTTTTGCCACGTAGGCAAGGAGAAGATTTCGATCGGATTAAGCACCATTGTCAGTAGATGGAAATTTAGAGGCAACTGTGCTCTTTGGATTGAGACAGTTGCTGCATAACCATTTGGGCGTCATTTAGGAGCACTGACTCTGCCTGCTGATACGCAAAACCCCATTGCCATATAAAGAACTCACACTCCAAATCAACTAAAAAAGATTATCGTTGTCGTCCGTCGTCGTTTGCCAAAACTATCATAGCTGCGCCAAATGACTCTTCATTGCCACTTGCAGCACCAGAACCAGAGTCTCCAATGAGAATATCAATTTGGGGGTGCCACTGCTATGTCATGATAACACCGATGAGCGGACGTCAGAATATAAGAGCCACACGGTTTTGCCCTGACATTGCAATGTTGTTGATCCGATTTCTCAAATAGGCAGGACGTGCAATGTTGGTGGAGGTAGGTGGGCGGGTTGTTGACTGCGCTCCCAAAGGGTATGCCAGCCCGAGACGATCGTCCAAAACATGGCAGTTGACTGTCAACAGACTTGGCGACCCAAACCAAAGCGATGGACGCAAGCAAGATGGAGGTAGACGGCAGCATGGACGCTGCCGCTCTTAGAG
>JALLOX010000387.1:0-11935 GCA_036939695.1 Thalassiosira ordinaria | reverse complement strand
CTTTGTACTTATTAAAAATAAAAAAAGATAGTATGTATCCAGAACATTTAACAACCCCAATGAAAAATGAATTAGTTAGTGATGGGTTTATCGATTTAACATCACCAGAACTAGTGACAGACTTGCTGGAAAACGCCATGGCCGCGCTGCAGGAGCAAAAACTATCAAGCGGCAGAGGCTCGATGTTGACGAACACTTTAGAAGAATGGACAATCGGCTATTCAGCAGGAAATACAGAATGAATAAGACATCATTCTACAGGCTTCTTGATATACTAGACCCGTTCCTTCCAAGTACTGGCGAGGTTAGAACACGCCCTGGATCTGTGCCAAATGGTCCGATCACCAAGTCATCTCGGCTAAGCATGGCCATTCGTTATTGTGCTGGCGGTGACCCTGTTGATATCGGCGATCATCATGGTGTCAACCCTGCTGAGGTGCTTAAGAGTTTGTGGGTTGTCGTAGATGCCATCCATAAAGCTCCGCAACTGAAAATTGAATTCCCCACATCATACGAGGAACAGTATGATGTTGCCCAAGGCTTCCGTAAAAAGTCTGAAATCGACATTGACATTTGCGTTGGAACTATTGATGGTATTTTGATTTGGATTCACAGACCAAGTAAGACAGATGTGAAGGCTATCGAATTCGGGCCAGCCAAATTCTATTGTGGCAGAAAGAAGAAGTTTGGCCTTAACATGCAAGGTGTTTGCGATGCGAGAGGCCGCTTCCTGGATGTTGAAGTAAAATTCCCGGGATCTACTTCAGACTTTTTTGCATTCGAGCAATCGAAACTCAAGACAATGATAGAGAAGGAAGGGTTCCTCAGGCCGGGCTATTGTCTCTTTGGCGACAATGCATATGTTAACTCACCGTACATGTGCGTACCCTATCGCAACGTTGCCAGTGGCACGGATGAAGATGATTTCAACTTTTACCAATCTCAAGTTCGAATAAACATTGAATGTGCTTTTGGTATTCTTGTGCACCGCTTTGGCATTCTACGAAAGGCTATTCCAAATGGCATTGACATCCAAAAGACTACCTCTCTCGTCCTTGCCCTTTGCAAGCTTCACAACTTTTGTATCGCGCAAGACGACTGTGGCATTCCTCCATCTCATCAGGGTGACGCCTCGCACATCATGATGGAGGGCGGTATGTACTGCCCAAGGATCGACAAAGATGGTGATGCGGTTTGGACTTATGATTTTGATGCTCAGAGCAAAGACCGTGTCAATGCTCTTCTTGATGGTGGAGAGCACCAAGAAGACCATAGCCGGGAGGAGCGACGTCGCTTTCGGCGGGCGAGAGATCTGCCTCACCGTCGAATCTTCCAAGAAGTACGCCGAAATCCCTACGCCAAACGCCCGCCTCAAAATAGGAGATAATTTTTTATTAACACAGTATTGTATTCAAATATATGCCGACGAGTGTGTCCAATGTATGGATTTGAATACTTATTGAGGAATATATTAATAATGTATTCCTTAACAAGAATAGGTGTTCGTATGTTTTATATGGCTGTGAATAGTTATTGAGGAATACATTTACGATTCATTCTCATCAAAAATGCTTTCCTCAACAAGATTAGGTGCACATACGGAGATATTGTTTTTGTATGGATTGGCATTGGCTTTTGAGATGACATTAATACAGAGATGTCTTTTGAGATGATATTAATACACAGATGTGATATACTTATTGGTTTATCCCTTAGAGTTACCCTTCAAGCATTGCTATACCCAAATGATGTTCTAATTGCTTGGTGATGCGGCTGTTGCACTAATTGCATTTGGACCGGGGGTACCGTGGTTACCGTGGGTAGTCNTTGGACCGGGGGTACCGTGGTTACCGTGGGTAGTCTGTTCATCACCTGTGCCATACACCTCATTGCTTGCCTCGTGAATCTGCACAGAGAGCTCTTCAATATATTTGTCATGCACTTCTTCCTCATCTTCGTTGGCAGCGGATGCCCTGGCTAGTGCCACCCGGTACCTCTCAGCTCGCAACTCATCAATACGCCTAATCTTTGCCGCTCGCCCGATGTCTGCATTGGCCCTACTCATATCTGCAATTGATGCTCCAATAGTCCTCACAGTAGTCACCATTTCACGCTGGGTCTGCATCAGTTGCTCATTGTTGTTGCGATTGGTTCGGGCTCTAGCAGTGGGAGACGGTGTAGCATGGGAGCTTGCACTATGACTCTCAGATAGCTGGGCACATGTGAATCGTAGGAGGTTGCGCTTATCAAAAAGGTGCCAAGTGAAAAGGAAGTCAACGGGAAGATTCCTTATGAATGACGCCCGATCGTCCCCGTTGCTCGTGTCACCCCGCCTTTCTGCAACTCGCCTTGCACGCACAGCATCAAAACGCCCCCAGTTCTCTTCCGCTTCATCAATTTCATTGTCACTATCATCATGTGTTGCCTGGTTCGCACCATTCCCACTCCGCTCATACCGTGAGATTGTATCGGTGAGGTTCCTCCTAAGATCGTTGACAAACTTCTTTCCTTTCTCGACTGTCCACACGTAACCGCTCCTCGGCCATCTCCTCCTCGTGGCAAATTCGGAGTGGAGATCAGGCAGGGCCTCAGACTCTGGTTGCCACTCATCACTGTTGAGAACCGGAATTCCTCTCTCCCAGAACCTACCACCAGCACCTGTCTGCCCTGCATCTATCTCGGACCTGGTTAGACAGTTCTGAGAAAGAAGGTACTCTTGGTACATCTCCTCTATCTCCATAAGAAGAGCGAAGCGCATACGATCAGCTGGTGTCATCCGAGCAGCTGGGCCATTATCTTCGATGTCCTCCTGCTCTTCCCGTAGCTGTCGTGAAAATTGTCCGCGATACTCCCTCTCTTTCTCGATAATGTATTGCCGGTCACTCTCACGCTCTAGAGGCCCAAGCCTAGCCATCAATAGAGTGATGGAAATGTTGCTCACATTGAGCCGCACAGATGGGTCACGGCGTTTGAGTTCTTGCACAATCATTGTTTTGGGGTATTTGAACTGCTTCTTGTACCCAGTGCGATCAATGAATGAAGAGTATGGTAAGTTCACATGCGGGTTGAACCCCTCGACATTTTGGTGACATAGCATGAAGATGTAAGTCATTCTTTTTGCAGGGGGAACCATGGAATCATCTTCGATGTATTCTTTGAGGAAAGACACCGAATCAAGATATTGTCCTGTTATGATGGATGGGTTCTCGCCATTGTCGTCCTCCAGATTTGCCGTGCTGGATGGATTCACATCTTGATTTGCAGTATCAGGTGCATTTGCTGCTACGTTGCGATTGTTATCATTGTCATCGGATGGATTCGTTGCTTCGTCGGGATTTTCGTTATCGGACGGGTTCGCGAATTCGTTGTCAGAGAGAAAGTCAAGGCCAAGATCATTGAGGTTGGACATTTTTGTTGAAGAAGATAAAGATGGAGAGGTAGATGTGTGCCTTCTGCGGTTTTGTAATTTGCTTTGTATGATTGTCTATTGGGTTTGCGATGTGGTATGTTTGCAATTTATGAGATGCCGACATATTGCAATGCATCCACCAAAAGTGGCTGGTCCCATATTTGATGCAATCGATCTTGCGAGAGATCAAACATGCAAGATCAATTGTTTGATGGCAGCATTACATTGTGTTTGCGTTGCGATGATATTGAATGCAACAGAAACATCGTAGTCGTAGCAATAGCAATGCCATTACTCATATTTTTGATTTGCCGCTGATATCTTTGGATCTTTTTGATCTGAGAACCGAAGATATGAGTATCTTTGGGTCTTCTGATGTTTGATCCCGGATACCAAATGTACACGATTTTTAGTACGATTCCGCTTCATGTAGGCCGTGGTATTACATGTCTGCATGTAGAACTGTATTGAAAGGTTGTGTAGAACTCAAAGCGGGCTCCTCAAAACGGGTCGTCTGAGATTGACCCAGCGTGTCGGACACAGAGGGTCAACATCGGTCCAACCCGCAATCTAATTTAGAAAGAACCCGCTTTTGATCTTGCCAAACACAGATCGGTGATCGCTAAGCGGGTCGGTCGAGCGGGTCGGACGAGCTCAAAAGAAGGGCCCTTAGGCGCTTGTTAGGAGTTCGCGCGATAGAGAGCAAAAGTTCCCTCCGACACCAGACGAGAAAGTGAAACGCGCTCCGATGACGTAAGTGAAAAAAGGAAAAAAATGTTTGTGCTCGGTTGCGTGATGTGAGCGCGAAGACTCGAAATCACCCATTTTTCGCATGTCGCAGTTTTTTTTGCTTGCTCGTCCAGAGCGCGAAGACAGCACCTTTTACTCTTTGCCGTCAACAAAATCTTCTGAGGTCTGCACGTTTGATGCACGATCAAACTTCAAGTTGAACCTCATACTCTTTTTCTGCCTTGATGAGACAGTGGCGACATTATGGCAGTTGTTAGTACCGCTTCATGTATATCGCATCAATCGTATCTTTCTGTCTCCTTCTCTGAATGTGTTGGGTGGTTTTCCGCATGTGGCATGCAATTTCAAATCTCAACTGTCTTATTCGCTAATCACCTGCCATTCGGAAAAACTCATCTGCCTCCTTCTCTGCCTCTTTATGTCTCTTCATGTGCCACCATTCAATTTTCATGTGGGAACATCCTCTGGGTTCGTGTGTATTCCCGCCCGGAAAAACATTTTAAGGATAAATCAGAAATGTTAATAAGCTGGTTGTACCGACTGGTACTGAAGAAATACATACATAGGAGATAACAATTATCTGATTTTGTCACTGGCATTTTGGGAGACTATCTTAGAAAAAAAGGGGCAATATCTGCAGTGGTATATGTCGGCAGTAATTTCCGATTGAGTACCGTAGCGAAATTTGTGGGCAGATGTTGTGAATTTCGTCGGGGAAGTTAAGCAAGATACGTCTACCTACATCCGACACTGCTGGGTGTACCGAACGGTAATCGAAAAAGCAAATTCCTTTGAAATTTTCAATTCTCCGCGTTTATTTGTCGAGAAGAAATAAACAACTAGTTTAGTCTTTAGGGCAATATTTTAGGGTTATGGCGTGTTTGAAGTTTCCTATCGAGTACCGCTAGGAGATTTATGGGCAGATGTTATGCATTTTTTCGGGGAAGTTTGGTTCACACTCGGTTTTTATTTTCTGCCCGGGGGGTCATCGTCACAATTTATTCGGACAGTTAGTCGGATAAATTATTGAGATGTTCAGATTTTGGACACTAGATGATGCATATTTCCGCATGATACACCATGATATGCTTTTGTTGTATCCAAAAGATATGGATATAAAATAGTCAACATCTCACTTTCTGACATCATCGGAAGTCATCAACTGTTACCTAGAGTGGGCAATAGAAAATAAATAATAGTAAAGTGGGTGTGACAGGATTGTTGAGAATATTATATTCATATGTATTATTGTACTCTAGCAGACAACAAGCAAGTGTTCTTTGACAAAGTACGTACCTAAACAGGCAGTTGTTAGGAAAAGTAGATACTTATGGGTCCCGGTAGATCATGCGAGCTGTTCCCTTTCTTCCCTATTCGTCCAGATCCTGACATGTGTGTCTTATCTCGGTACGTATGTGCTTTCTCTTCCCGCCACGGCCTAGCTGGCTATCGCAGTTGATTTTGCATGCATGCAGCATTCAGTAGCGTATCTCTAAGAGTCTCTAAGATCAACTGTCGCCTCGCCGTGCTTCGCCACTCACCTGCCTTTCAATTTTTTTCTGATGTATGCAAATGTTGTAGATGTGGCACTTTGGAGGCACTGTATTTTCATGTGCAAACATAACATATCTTTTGTTTGTGGTTGATGATTGTTGTGTGTGTGTTCTCGACGTCAGTCCAAAAATCCTTCTCCCACACAGCTTCGAGCTCCCACAAAAGCTTCTTTCCCTCCATCACAATTTGATGTTCTCAAGTTAATTTTTCTGAGCAAAACGAATGCAATCAAGACCCTCTCGAGGTGAGTGCTGCATGCTATCCAAATAGGTTTGTTCGATGCCAGTTCATTTCTTCTCAGTTCATGCTACCACATGTTTGCTTGCTGGTGTATGTTTGATGTTTGAAACTTGCTCCTCACATCATCTTTACACACCGACCCACATTTTTTGTTGCGGCTACTGAAACTAAAAGGCACTGATCCACGCACTGCAGCAATGGATTCTTCAACCGCATCAACCGCATCGGCATCGGCCAACAAAGCCAAACCTAATAACAAACCCAAACGTCCCCTCTCGGCATACAACCTCTTCTATCGCTTCAAACGAACCAAGGTCCTCGCCGTCCTCAACAACTCCAACAAGAACCATGATGACGAAGAGCAAACCAAGGCAGCCATCCTTCGGTACATCAACGCCCCTCCAGGCCTGGAAGATCAACTCTCTCCCTCCCGAGATCTCACCTCCATACTCAAGGATGATGTCACCAACGGTCTCCGTCGAGAGCTCATCCGTTCCGCTCTCCTCGCCAAGCTTGGCCCAAAAGATAATCGCAATCGTACCCATCGCAAGTCTCACGGTGCCATGTCCTTTTTGGAGATGAACAAGCTCATGTGTGCAAGTTGGAAACGTATCGATGAGTATGCCCGAAAAGTGTTTGAAGAGTTGGCGGATGAGGGGAGGGTGCAGTATAGGGAGAGGATTGCGGAGTATGAGAAGAATCCTCAAGCTTCTGCGGCGGCGGTTGCTGTTGCTGCGTCTGCGGCGGCGGTTGTGTCGGCGGAGGTCATCAAGGGGGCACCTACCAAGAAGATCAAGGCGAGTGATCCAGTGCCAATGGCGGCAGCGCCTGCTACCCCCAAGAGGCAAAAGATTGTCATCAAGTCGACAGAAGAAGATGTTGAACCAAAGGCGAAGAAGCCGCCAGCGTATGTTGTCAACAAGGTTGTGTCGAAGGAAGAAGAAGTCCTTCCACTACTTCCACCTATTACACCTCCTCGGCCTCCAGTCAGTGCCATTGTATCTCCTGAGCCCCCCAAGAAGAAAGCTGCCATCACTAACAAGACGTTAGGCAACAAGAAGGACATTACGGAGGAGGAAAAGAAGAAGAGGGAATCCGAACGTCCCAAGCGTCCACTAACTTCCTACAATCTCTTTTACCGTTTCAAACGCTCCAAGCTCATCGAGGCAGCCGAAAACATGAAGCACGGCAAATCCCTATCTGAAGCTACAAGTCTTCATCTCATCAACGCCATACCCGGCCTTGAAGACTCACCCTTCTGCAATACCTACGACGCCTCCACCTTTGAAGATGACCAAATGGCCCTAAGCCGCCGCACCACCATCCGACTGGTACTATTGGAAAATTTAAGTCCCAAGGATCAATCCAAGCGTACTCATCGCAAGAAGAGTAATCAACCTTCCTCAATGTCCTTTTTGGAAATGAATAAACTCATGTGTGCAAGTTGGAAGTCGGTGGATGCGTATAGTCGTTCCGTGTTTGAAGAGTTGGCGGAGGAGGGACGAAAGGTGTATGCCAAGAAAGTCAAGGAGTATGAGAAGAAGTATCCAAGTTTGAGTAGTGTGAGCAGTAGTCCTGTCAAGAGTTCTAGTATCAAGAGGAAGTTGAGCAAGACTCTTAGTGAGGTTAGTAGTAGCGACGATACTTCAAGCTCGTCAGTATCAGTTGTAGAGACACCCAAGAAGAAGAAGCGCAAGCTTGATCTGGATGTGATCAAGCTAGAGGAAGAACCCATTCTTCCAGTCAAGATCAATGATAACGAGGATGATGAACTCAGCTTTCAAGATATCTTTGCAGAGGACAGCATTATTCCTCGTGAGGCTTCGCCATTACCGCCCTTTGAAGCCTTTGCTCCTCCTCCCTTTTCTGTCGCTGATGAGGGTTTTCATCGTCCTCCGCAGCAACAGTATACCCCGCCAATCACCCCCATTCACGTTCAGGTTGTTGCACCTCCTCCTCCTCATCATCATTCTCTTCCTACTGTTACCGCATCTCCAACCAATGTTACCGCAAGCTATTACGATAATTTCGGGTCAATGTCCCTACCATTCTTTCCAGAAGATGTGATTGATGATTGTGATTATCATGCTGAACAACAACAGCCAAGAACAAGAGAAGAGGATTTCTTCAAGGTACATCAGGAGCAGCAGCAGCAGTATGTAAGGGCTGTTAGTAATTGTAGTACAACAACATCATTGTCACCACCGAGTGATGATAATCCTGCCGAGGCTTCGGTGGATGACTTTATGCAATTGATTGCTAGGTTGGATGAGAGTCTTTCGGATAGTTGAAAAAGGTGCAGTGGGATTGCATATGATGTACACATGGTTTTGTAGTTGAATGTTTAGGATGGTATGATAAGTTTTTAAGATGAATCTTTATGTAGATAGTGCATCTGTTTGAATCATTAATTTACTACAAGTCAATCCATACCCAAGGATTCTAGCCATTAACTTCTACATAAAGTGCCATGAAGATAAAATCTTCTCTCAATATGTTGAAACAGAGAACACTTTTAGTAGAAAAATGATGCCAGCAACTGGATAAGGGGCTCTCTACTGCAGCAACATTTATATGTGGATTTTGGTATATTTCAAAGTAATCTAGAGAAAAGGTTTCTACTTGCCATACATGCTAGACTACTTGAATGCTGCTTTGCACAATGTGCCATGAAGAAGGAAGTAGGCCCCAGATACCTGAACTCCAATATTGTAGTACCCTTAAAGAACTACTGATGGGGCTGCTGCTGAACATCAACACAGAACTTTTCATGAGTACAAACATTTTCATTGAAGGACGATATCTTGATTGTCATAATATAGCATTCTGAGTTACAATTGGGTGAGAGCTGGGAACCAAGGCTGCAAATGCAAACCCAAGAAAGCTTGTTTTTTATCTACAAATGTATGAAATGATATCCAATAATCTACATTCACATGTAAACCTTTACGGAGCTGGATTGGCGGGTGGTTCCTGGATAAGTATTTATTTGCAGTTAGGCAATCAAAAACCAGAGAGATCTGCCTAATTTATTACCAGGACAGAGCAAGATGTCTGTACCTATGTTTATATGGAAGGACATTTACATATTTGCTACTGCTTTATTTGGATTTAGTGATCATTCATAGTGGCAAGGCCAAAAAGATCTGGAGAATGGAGCCAGAAACAGTAGTTTTGACTATTTGCATTTTTCATCAGACCAGAACCCAGAAGCCAACCAGCACACCAATTGCAAATACATACTATATCCACGGAGTTCCTGCTAGTGGGCAGTGTAGTCATTATGTAGCAAAGTCCGGTCTTGTATTCAATGATGTGTAATGATCCATGATCCATGTAAACAAATCACATTCATTCTGTTTCTTTAGTTCAAATCAAGATTGTACCACCGGCAAATGATCCAAACAATGCACATTCGTTCTGTGCATTGGTCAAACCAAGTGTGCATCAGGCTAATATTCTTCATGATATTGCCCCAAAGCATCCCATCTAGGCACCCTAGAGGTTTGCGATATATATGCCCATACAAAATGAGGTGTGAAATTCAGAAGAAGGTGCAGCTTGCTATTGCTATTGGATAATGTATAATGTAGTGCAAGAACAAATAAAGAAGATGGGTCATAAAGTACTGATAATTTATCCATACCAACATGAGAAGGTTCAGCAAATCAGTATCATTTGGGTATTTTATAATTTACTGTGTTTACTAAAGAATAATCATAGACATACATGTGTAATGTGTTGAAAAGTCAACACATCATGTGTGTCATTAGCATTAGTGATTAGTGTGTGCTCGAAGTTTCTGTGGAGACTTTTGCGTGAGTCTAATTCATACAACAGTCAGAAACATTACAAAACTTTTTGAAATGTCCACATTGCCCCTCTGGGATGCATTGTGTAACCAGCCGCCCTTGGGTTCTGTCTGGTATTCAATCTTTTGTCACTGTGCTACTGCCTCTCAGTGACTCTCAGCTCAGGACTCCCTCTTCTCATGATGTAGACTGATTAGTTTGTGGTTTCTGTCCCCATCACAGTTTCAAATCCTTTGCTTATCTGAACTGTGGGGACATAACAATATATATAGGGAAAGCACCACCATTTCTGTCCGCGTTGACAAGGTGGGAAATGGTAAGACCAACATCATCATACCCAGAAGCTGCTGTGCTACAAGCTCTTCCAGAGTAAAAGAGGTCAGAGAATGGAGTTATTCTGAAGTTTAAGCTGCTGCGTAAATGCTTTTATGAGATGCCTAACTTTTTGGTCGTCGAAACGCATCAAAGATCAAAGCCTTTCTTCTTGCATCGGCATATTTGATTTGAATTTGAGTCAAACATCGAGAAAGCCATGAAATAAAACATCCATCCACAAAATCTCAATCAACATTGGCACATTATCTGCATTCTATTCGGGCGTGTTGGGCAACGATATCGAATATTGTATCATACGATACTTCGTGCCACAATCAACCACCAACTAAAACCCAACCTGGCTTGATTCTGCAGAATATCATTGGCATAAACAGCACTTTAGAGGGAGAAAAGTCTCACCAATTATCCATCTATACCGCCAATAATCCATCTGACTCCCAACCGTCATAATTTGGTGTGATCAAACATGAAACTGGATCTCTCTAGCTGGGTTGGGGGCATAGGTATGGATGCAAACAGTAGGATGTTGGTGGCTATCTTGGTGCCATAGGGTACATCGATATGATATCTTATTTCTGCAGCAGTTACTGTTAGATTTATCATCACAAAAGATTTCACAACCCCAAGTAGGGCAACACCCAACCGCTTATACCATAGTTGCACATTATCACACTAGGTAATCTTTTCTATCCATCTCGAAACAACATGAGCCTCAACTTGGACGTCCTCGCGTCGTCATCGCCCCGGCTCTTCTCGTCCGACGCGGCCAATAACTATTATCATGCCATGACTGCACGAAGCGTACTAAAAAAGACCAAGAAGAAGAAGGGCTTGATGAGTAAGATTGGTAGTAAGATTAGTGGGAAGAAGGACAAAAAGAATGTTGGAGACGATGTGACGAATGGCGTCCAGAATACACCAGGTGCTGTCGAGGGTAGCGGCGGAGGTGATAGAAAAGAGCTCCCAAGAGAAGACGATGAGAGGAGCGAGGAGGAGCGCGACAATAAGGAAGAAAAGGCACCGGCCTCTGACCCATCCAGAGGCAACAGCATAGTCTCTGACAGAAGTGACCACGAGAAGATAGATAGGAAGCCATCTGCTGAAGAAGAACGCGATGTTTCCAGCACCAGCTCAAACTCGAGCTCAAAGAGTGGTGGCAGTTTGAAGGAAAAGATTATCTCCAAAATGAAAAGCAGTGATAACTATTCACCTCTGAATGATGATGAAGACATGCAAGATGTTGGCTTGGATAAAGGTGGTAAGAAAGTTCCTGAGAAACAGCCAACACCCCCAGCTAAAACTGAAAAGAGCAGTGGTTATGGTGAAGGGAGCCAAAGCAGTGACTGTAGCCTCAACAGCTATACTGATTTTATCAATGACAGTAATAAAGTCGCTCTCTCTCTAGCCAATGAGATGGACGCTGCCACGTCAGCCAAGAAGAGCATTGTCAGTAACCATGCACACCAGCAAGGAGACTCCAAAATCAACGTAAGCGAGACTGACAAGAGCATAACTTCTAAATCATCAAAAAGTAGCAATATATTCAAGCGCAAGAAGAGCAAGAGCTCAAAGACGTCAGATGATACGATCTCCAAGGACGAGAATGCTGCAGCTGCTATCAAGTCTACCAAGGCCACCGCTGACTATGGGAGCTCCAAGAAAAACAGTTGTGGGCAGCAAGACGCTGGACCCGAAGGCAGCTGTATTGCAACAAGGAAGCTTCCGGCCAAATCGGATGACAACTTGGCAAAGAGCAAGAGCGGTGGCGTTGAGCATGATAACAGGAGTACTTTGAGTAAATCAAGCAAGGTCAGTAAGACTAGCAAGACCAGCA
>JALLOX010000386.1:0-12434 GCA_036939695.1 Thalassiosira ordinaria | reverse complement strand
AAATTAGCCTAGAAACAACTCTCAAACATGTATTTTTGACCCTTGGTAGTCATATCGCTGTCCAAATTTTGCCACCGGCATTTAAGTTTTAAGGTTATTTTCGGGTTATTGACCGCGTCATATGAAGAAGTTTGCATCCAACACATCAAATAGGTTATGAGCTAGGATGACACCGCTGTTTGACGGCGCCGGCTGCAAGTACCTAGCCTAAAAATATTCAAGCTTCTAAGAATGTTGCCCAAATTTCCACTGATGGAGACTCTGCAGAGTGTAAAGAAATTTAGTGTAGACTGTAGGCTCCTTCGTGCCCGCGTAACTGCTCTAATACTAGTATCTACCTACTGGTATAGTAGAAATTACTAGTAGAAGCTAGTAGTTCTTTAATTTGGGCAATTATTAGTAGTTAGCTAGTGCCCAAATCATTTCAGACCTTTTCCGGGGGACCCGGAATCGCAAAAACAAAAAATACTCATAACTCAGTCAACATCTTGACTTTTTCAAAAAGTTGAAATTGTACAATTATCAGGATGCATCAGAGCTGTCCAAAACTGCATCAAAAACAAAAATCTGAGATGAATTGGGACCATCAGATTTTCTCTTGTCGAAGGGTGTCCAATAATTCAGGTGTACTCTAGGTATCTATGACATATACTTGATTTCCGTATGCTTTTCATAGGCCTGTTAATCACTCTAGCTGAAAGTTAAGACTTGCTGCCGACAGACTTGCCGCCAACTGACTTGATGCCTGATGATCTGACTAGGGATTCAGACCCTCTCTGCGATGGAACAAGGGCGGACTCAACACGCTGCTTGCAGCAGGAGATGAGGGCAAATAAATAGCTCATAATTGATGATACAATAACACTTGAATTAAAGAGACAATGCTTTTGCTGTAGTCCATGTTCTTTAATGCCAACCATTAGAGTTGATGAGTCTGGGCACATCAATCATTTTTTGCTGTTGGGTGTAACAGTGAGCTTTAGAGTTGATTATTGACCCTTTTCTGAATCCGTGTTAGGGGCAATAAAAGGGTCATCTGGCGCTCAAGCAAGTTCGGAGCGATCGAGAGTGGAGTGACCGACCTATGATACCTACGCAATAATACGTGATAAACTTGGATAAACAAAACCACATCCCAACAGAAAACAATCGGCAGTGAAGAGATATCACTTTTACTATTTGTGGTAATGGTGTCCATTTTGCTTCGTCCTCACGGTGAAGTGACATGGTTGATAATAACTGGTATCTATTCATGTCTATCTCTAGAGAGGGAGGGATACTAGAGACACAAAGGAGTATGTTCATGTCGTGACACACACGACCTTCTCCCCATCTAGTTCCCATCCCTTCCCCTGTGATTATTATTGCATGCCTGCCTTCCCCTGTGAATATTATTGCACGCCTTCAAACCTTCCCATGTAGTTTTGGACTCTGCTTATTTTCTCTACTTTTCTTGTCTCTTGTATCATAATTGTAGGTACCATGGTTTGATGATGCGTACCATGTGGGTTCTTCTGGTTCTTCTCCAAAGTCAGTGGAAGCCTGTCTCCTCGCACATATCTCGTCATATTGTATTTACCCTTCTTCTCTTGAACCCCTCAAAAAAGTTTACCATAGTCAGCTCTCTAGCTTTGATCTCATCTCATAGCGAATTTGCGTTTTTCAAACGTAATTTGAATTTCGAAATAAGTCACGGACGTCCACGACATCATTTTTGATGGCCACGGCGCATGTGCCCAACGGTTCCAGTGGCTGAAATCCCACCGGACATGCCAGAGGAGACATCTGAAGCGTCTAGACCCGTTGGGCACATGCGCAATGGCCATCAAAGCAGCCGTCGTGCAAATCGTTGGTGTGGAATTCAAAAAAACGTTCGTAACTTATTTCAAAATTCAAATTACGTTTGAAAAAATGCTAATTCGCGATGAGATCAAAGCTAGAGAGCTGACTACGGTAAAGTTCTCTTTACTCTCTCATCTTTCACTCTCGCTTGTTAAATGTCACCATTTGTACTGATGGCAACCGTCTCTTGGGAAACCATCTCCCACATCTATCTAGCTGTACTCAAACACGTTCTCAGACGTACCATTTCCTCTACTGCCTAACCCTGAATCACCGTCATCACCATCTACCCCGTCCTAACAAATAGATTGGTATGTCCTTCTTTCCTCTCTAGAGAATTTATATATCCAACTGAAAGCTTATAGTCGATTAATTGCTACTAATGAACAAGAAAGGGTATTAGTGCTTATGAGGGATGAGCCCGTAGGGCAAGCCACTTTGGCAAGACATGGCAAAGCCATGGCATTTCTGTCACACCCACTGGTAAGCCCACCAGGCACCATGTTGTGACCCATGGAAGCGGCGGCGGAGTGACACTAGACCCAGATTTGACTTATCAGGCCATGCCCATGCCAAGCATCGTGAGAACCGAAAGGTGACACAATGGAAGTAGATTCCAGGACGGTGAACTAGCCAACTAGATCACCGCCAATGGATATTGTTTATGATGGCCGGAAACAGTTGAAAACTGACGCAAGAAGGGACCAAAGTACTCCGTTAAACTCGCAGCTGTGCAGTTTTATATGAAACGATATTGTTTTTATGAGTCCACAGGAGGGGTAAGGCTCTATCCTGGCAACGAATTTCACCGTGAGCCTAGACCGTTTCACCCATTTTGGGATGAGATACCTCATACACCGCCAGTCGCCTCTACTAGTGCGTAGTAGGCCGGCAAATGTGTCGTCTGCGTTGAATTTTCCCAAATCTGGAGGGATTCTGGTGCAGCACAGATCGCTCCCCCTTCTGTGTATTTTGTTTGTTATGTTTCCAGCGGTGTAAGTGACCGCTGTCACTCTTCAATAGTGTTACTCCATCCGTCAGAATAAGCAGAGTCAGTTACTGGTAGATCGCTGTTGTTGCGTGGTGGCATCCACGCTCGTGGATTTAGGTGGTGATGAGATCAAATTAAGGGACGCATCCACTCCCCATCTCGGAAGCCCACCCACCCTCACGAGTGCATTTGTTGTAGCGGTTGCCTTCTGCCTACTGCCTGCTTCAAATGGAGAAGTTCCCCAGTGACTTTGACCATTCCAAAGAAAGAAGCAGGTACATGGGACATGGTATACCTGGGGGAGAGGCCCGGTGAGATGTTCTCCCCATTGCTTGTGCTGCCTTGTGCTGCCGCATCAATGGCAGGCAGACAGTCGAAGGGAAATTGATCCTTCGATAGACAAGAAGGGGGCTATGTGTCCCTGATAATTCCGTAGAATTACCCATAGTATGGAGCGTAAATGTACCATCTCTTGATGACGCCCGAAGTCCACGGGAAGAGAGGCATGGTTGGTTGGCATGATGCTGGCATGCACCCCGCCGGCAGGGTGGGCCTTGATGCCGTTCTTGGGCTGTAGGCAGTCTTCCCTCTCTAGAGAATTGTTTCATTGAGTAATTGTTCCCCCATGGATTGATTGTGTGATTTCCAATAGTGCTGTCCCCCTGTTCCACTGTATAGTCGTCCAATGTGCCCGTGGTTGATAATTGTTGTGTGATTGAAGTCCTCCTCCTTGAGTGGGTGCTTCATCCATTGTCATTGTCACATCATTATACGGTCACAACAAATAATGACTGAACATTTCACGAAGGCCTCCTCATGATGATCGATTCGATCTGCACTCACGCGGGTTTGCTCCTTGTTCATCGCTGTTTTGACGCTTTCGATTGAGAGGTGATGCTTCTTTCTAGGGCATTATTGGTTGTTGTGTGCCATCTTATTTTTGCCAAAACAAACTTGAAATTGCCTGGTGGGCGTGTATTAGAGTGGAAGATGCAGACCTCTGACAGTGCTACAACCGACAACAATTGTCCATAGGGACCTACTGTGACGATGGGTGGCAGTACTACTAGGGTTGGAGGGTGTTGCTAATGCCAATGACGAGGAGGCCTACTGCAGCTGAAATCATCATGGTCGAGAACATATTTGTGAGAGATTTGCGAGAGGATGGCCGATTATGTTGGCTTTTCTGGCGAGGGCACAGACGGGCTTGTCCCCTCTCTTTTGAAGTTATCATAAAAATTAATAAGTGATTGATCTTAATTTAACAGAGGGGAAGCCCTCATATCTACGTGGCGCTCAAGCAAAAGCTCTTGAAAAGTTGCTTAAACGCTAAACGGCAGACGGGCTCTAATCCAAAAAGTGTCTATTAGGATCTATCTAAAAAGAAGGATCAAAATACTTATGCACGTCGATGGCAACTTTTCGTTCCAGCAAATCTTCCCAAACATTACTGACATTTCTCATAAAGTAAGTGGTAGACACGCAGCAGCTACAATTAGAAATCATAGCTAGATAGCCTCCACTCTTCATTGCAAGGTCAAAGCTATGCAACCAAAGTGCTCCCTCTACTGATTTTGGCTGGCTAGTAGCCTGATCAGCACCTATTGGCCCAACAATGAATAACCGTAAGACCCGTATCTTGCAAGTGCATTGCCCATATGATTCCGTCCTACCATTCATCAACTGTTTTTTGGGTTTCTTCTGTTGAAAGCATGAAACAATTTTGACAACTGGAGGAGGCTGTATCCATGCCTTGCAGGACAGGGCACCCCATCAGTCTCAACCAAATCAACTCTCAAGATCTAGGGAGTCTAAACTGAATTTCTTGACTAGTGACATCCTTCTGCAGATCGTGTCTCTAGGATCTCATTCTAGCATTACCGACCGAGGTCTTTCTGCAGGTCGCCTTATGGCCTGGCTCAATGATACAATTTCAATGCTTTGATTCCGCGCCGCCGCATCTAAATATTGGCCGATACAAGGATCCATACGGACTTTCACCTTCTAATCTGAGTAATTGATGTTTACTTTGACATTATTCTAACTTATACGAGTAATCAAACAACGAATCCATTGTTAGTTTGTTATTCCATCTCTCCCTGCGGTGATGCCCTTACCTCTTTACTAGGTATCTATGGGTTCTCCTTGTGCAGTTATCAGGCCCTATATTGCTGAGGCTGCATACCATTTGTCACTCCCCTACCTGCCAAAGTGGTTATCTGATGTTCATAGTATCCCCCATGTGGAACAATATAGATTTCAGTAGTCTCCGGATAGTACTATAAGCCCAGTGCTTGCTGAGTATGTCCAACGGGTTGCATTCCGCTGGGATGTGTGAATAAACAATGACTCCAGAAGCCACTGCCTCACGTACGCAGTGGTATGATAGCATAAGGGGCCCCTTGTGCAGTCTTGAATGTGGCTGGGTATCCGAGTCGACTACAGACTTGTTGTCTCCAAACAAGACACCCTTTACCAATACAGATACCTTGAGATACAGAAGTGTCCGCTCGTTGGCTTGCATTTGCTCTCGCAGCTGCTCCACTGCTGTCCAGGCTGTGCTGTTTTCTGTGTCAAAGGTGGCTGTCTCTACCATAAACTGCTTCTTGGCATACCAGTCAATGGGCGTCATGTTGTTGAAGAAATGAAGTACTCCGGTGACCAATTTGCCAGCAAGCATGTCATGGTAAAGATTGGATTCGGCGTAGGTAACCATCTTGACTTCCTTTCCGCGGGGAGGGGGGAGGTTATCTGGAATCTCTTCCTCTGCGCCAGCATAAGGGGACTTGGACCAGTCGTATTCCATGATATTCAGATCTGATAGGTCCGGGACCTGATAGGTCCGGGACCTCAGTACGTACCCCGATGATGACATGTCTCATCATGGAAAGATTGGGTTTCAGGCACCTGATTAACTTTCATTATCATACCCGGTGGCATTGGGTGCCATCTTCTACACGGGCCTCATCACTACCGCCTTGGCACTATAGGTTGAATCTGTAGCCTTTCAATGTGTGCCTGCCACAGATGCATCCATCATTCTGACAACTGAACCACTGTTTACAGCTGCCGTTAGTGCAGCTCTTATCGGAGAAACATTTGGTGCTTCTGATTCCGTTGGGGCATTCTTTATTGTGGGGGCATGTATATATGCCATTAAGATGGGGGAAACAAAGGAGATATGTGATGAGGAAATGAAAACTTGCATTGTGAAGGAACTGTGAGAGAGGGAGATGCAAAGATGTTCATGTTGGGGGTCTCTAGCAACAAGTTCTTATTACTATGTTGTAGAATAAAATTTGCTACTTTATGTACAAGAGATGAATTACCTGAAGAAATCATTAGATGTTCCACTCTCTCATATCGAGTTTCAACTAATGAGTCATATTGACACATAGGGCTGAGAAAACAATCCATGTCATGAAAAGGGATTTGTGATGTTTATCATGCAAGTGGAACATGTTTGACCACACACTCGAGAGACAAATATGAAGAATCTGCCTCTTGACAGGGTATCATTAGTTTACGCTAAATCGAAACCCGTCACATCATTTTGAGACAAAGGGAAAATGTTCACCACTTGAAAACCCAACATTGAATTGTCTATCACGAAAGTCAAAAACATGCCTTACGAGGCATACACACACTTACGAGGCATACACTCTTGGCCCCCATTTGCCTGAAGAAATATTAGATGTCCCAATCTCTCATATCGAGTTCCAACTGAGGTTGAAGGAACAATTCATGTCAAGAAAAGCGATTGTAGTGAAGGACTTTTATGCTATCATTGGCATCACATATCTTTCCAAATCTTACTGCAAACTGGCCGGATATTATTTCCATGAAGTTATCACTATCCAATTATTGAATACTTCCAACAGACCCTGATAGTTCGTCCTTCTGCCTCTTGATTCACAGGAATATTAAGTCAGACAGAGATTTGGTTGGATCTTCCACTATTTATTGCGATATTTTTTATTGCTATTTTGCAATGTATATGTTTCCCAAGGTGGGTCCTGAGGTGGCCCTTTCAAATTGATTTGTCAGTCAAAACCCTAATCACTTCAACTGGCTGAAACCATAATACTCCCACCACAGTATACACAGTGATAAAAATATCTACCGACCAATTATCCGTTTTGCCATATTGAAACCAGCAAAAGCCGCAAGAATACCACCAGCATTATTCGCTGCCACATATGAAAAAGCACGAGCCATCTCGCCTTTACCCAGCATACCAACGACATCTACCGAGAACGTCGAAAAGGTCGTGAAGCTACCACAAAATCCTACTCCAGCCATGAGCCTGGTACGGGCAGTGATGCCTCGATGGTCATGTGATGCCGCTGGATCGACGGTTGGAATGCCTGCCAATGTGCCCAAGACGAAGGATCCCAAGATGTTGATGCCTGCCGTGTGCCATCCTTGGAAGTATGACCAGCGAGGGTGCTCTTCTGCAATTTTACGAGTGACTATGATGTTGAAGAGAAGGGTACAATAGGCAGCGTTGTAAGGCCACAGGCATAATGATGTTTAACAATAACTATCGCACATCACAACAAGGGTTGTTACCAATTCAAATACGCACCTATGTTACCGATTTGGTACCGACATACGGCCCCCGTCACTGCACCGACGCCAATGTAAGCAGCGTCGACTAACATGCCATTTGTATGATGTGATCAATCAGATGGCAGGCTGCCAAGAATCAAAATATGTTGATGATGTTCGTGAGAGCGGCTGCGGGCGGTGGGCTAGAGGTACAGGAGCACGGCTGGAGAAGAACAAGGTGGTCTGGATCTCAATCTCCGTGCATGAGAATAGAACAAAAGGTTGGCACAGGGGAGATAGGGCCACAGGACGCAGGAGAGATGGATGATGTCCTTGGATATGGATGAGTTCTGCATGAGAGGATTGTGTTCGTAAGAGATGCGATGAGTAGTTTGTAGTTTTGCTCGCTCCTTTCTCCTCGCTCCTGAGTTTTGAGTTTTCTTGTTTTCCCGCTCGTTTGGCCTTTGCACTGAAGATCTTTTGTGAGATCTTTTGGACATAAAGAAGTACTCATAACCCATTTTTGATCATACTGGCGATACGTACCGCATGTGAACTCCCGCCAATAGTCGCTTTTGTCGCTGACTTCCCACACGTACTGTAGATGTTGTACCATACAAAGAACAGCCCTCCCTCATCAGCACACTCGTCTCGGCGCATCGTCATTCATCGTCATCATCATTCTTCCTCTCGCTCTATCTCTCACAAGCATTGCATGAGATTGCACGTTTCCTCTCACTCTTTCGAAACATAATGAAGTCAATTGAAATATTGCTTATCATTGCAGCTGCAGCTTCCTCCATAGTCACATCAGAAGCTCTGGCGTTTTCGGCTGGGCCTCAGAGAAGCACGCGGAGGAAATGGCTCTCCGAATCAGCGGCCAAGCTAGTGACAGGCACTGCATTCTTTCCTGCTTCCGCCTTCGCTGCCGAGGGATATGACAACCCTAACATGCCTGCGGGGCCTGAAGAAAAATGTAAGCATTGCTAGTGTCTTATTGAATAATTACGCCAATTCATATAGGTCGTACATCAATCTAATGAATTTTGTGTGTCTCCTTTGAGGATAGCTGGTCTAGTTGTGCTACGCATCGCTGAAGTGGCTCAGTTCCAAGAGAAGATTCTACGCGCTATTTTGAATGGCGATTTGACAGATGTGATAGTAACGCCACAGCAAATGTAAGTTGTGCCATCCGAAATCTTACCAACTGTTGGGGCATCCTGGTTTATCTCATCTCAAATGAAAACTGTTTGTCAGTGTCTTTGGAACGCAGATATTACTTAGAAATAGCAATATAGCAGGCAATATGAAGTTAATGATTGACACTGAAATAGAAAAGAAAAACCAGCGAGAGGCTGCCATTAAGGCAGCAAATACAATGAATGCCCTGCAGAAAATCTCCAGCACAGCCGCAAAAATAGAAAGGGAAATGGGCCCTGCTGATTACGAAGAGCTTGCAAATTTATACAGATTGGTGCGAGTAGAGCTGAATTCGTTGTATGAACTACTGCCCGCTAAGAAAAGGGATCTGTACTATGGGTACTTTGTGTCGGTGACGGAATATGAGAAAAAGATTGCTGAAGGAGTTTACAATCCTGACCTTGATGGTGTTCTGAAGTTTGACTATGCAAAATGAAGCGTGGGATGAAAATTTGAGACTGCAAATATAGCACGCTTTCTACAATATCGCCTTCTCAATTAGACAAATTCATCTGTTTGGTCAGAAACTCTGTTTTTCTTTCTTTGACGAGAGTGAGGAATATCGTCAAACGATGACAAATCATGACTGCAGTTACATTTGTCACAACTCAAACTATGTGCACAATATACGAACACGAGGTGTTGGGTCTGCCTTCTAAATAAACATAGGCTACTTCTTTATGATTTGGAATGAATCTCTGTTGTATTCTGGCGAGGGGCACAAGCTGGTTCTTATTATGCTTCCTGAGCATGTGCCATTGCATGTATAGGTGTTTACTCACAAATACAACTTAGGGTGGATAGATTATTAAAAAGCATTGGCTGATGTAATTCATAACTTTTTGCGGGTGAGCACATCATGTTGTCTCTGATATGGTCAAAGATAATACCTCTCAAAGAATGGTATGTTCTTGATTTGATAATAGGATGTGTCGATGACTCCCGCGGATAAACTCTTACTAAAGTCACCTCTGTGGATGGTTACTGATGGCTAGGCATTAATATCAATCTTCTTTGAGGGAGATACTATTAACATTATAACATCTGAACAATCTCTTTCATTGAAGTGACAATTGCAACAACAGTGAGTGACAAAGAAAAGTGTTAAGCCATATTATGGTACCTTTAGCCAAGACTGTATACCCATCTATTATTAGTATCATCTTATCATTGTCTCTGCCTTCCCCATCATTGTTGCTGTCACAAGGTCTGAGTTAAAAAAAATAAAAATGTAACCTTCACCAGATGGAACCGTCTACCATATGTCTCAAACTAATTCCATGCAAAAAATATTTTCATTCCATCTGAACTTCATATGAATTATACGAGGTCCAAGTGGCCATATCCATTATGAGCAAATACAGGCATAGGCAACTTTTCCAGCCTCTGCCAGTCCTTGCCGTTGAGTTTCTGATACCCAATACATGAACCCCCCTCAAGATATGTAGTATTGTTTTTGGAAATAACTGCCTGGCCCTCAACTTTTTTGTTCTGCCTTGCCACAAAAAAAATCAAAGGAGACAGACAGAAATGGTACCATACTATTGGTGGGTCTGGAAGAAGGGGCATAGTCAGTGTAAAGGGGTCATCACTACATTGAAAAGGGGCTGCCATGTCGCTAGAAGAGCCAACTATTGCTGCCAAGGTGCTCCAAACATTGTTTGGATGTGATGGACAGATAAATGGGCTGCCATATCAATAGAAGAGCAAACGACATTGTTGCTGAGGTGGCCGGTTTTCATCCTGTGTGGATCAACAGTGCATTGAGCTCACCCACACGCCCACCCCTCCTTTCCAAGACCAAAACCTCTACTTATATATTATGCGATATCAATGCCAAATCATCACCCTTCCTAATCATTTTTTCGTGATCAATGTAAACCCCAAGAGCTACGTCCTACATTAAAGTTAATGCATGTGCTCAATCCTCATGTTGTGCTGATTAACCACATGTCTTATCCTCAGAAATTTGATGAGTACAGACCTCGCGATCGTTTTGCAAATGGAAGGCATTCGATTATGCTGGAAGCAAGAATTTACTCGACGTAATTTGAAAATGTATCGTACGGGGTAGCTACATGCACTGCACAAAACTACTCTACACAACAACAAAAGCGGCGGCAGCCGTCGCTCGGCAGCCATGGTAGCCGTGCCGGGCCCATACACAGCAAGTTCACAGCTTCCCACCCCAGCCCTCGGCTTGTTGGAAAGCCCATAACGTCCATAAGGAATGCATGGGATTTCCCTTCAAAACCCGTGGAGGGAAGCGGATGGATATTGCCAACGAACATGGCGAGATAATTCGACGTCGCCATCATCATTGTACTTGCGTCTATATCAATCTGATAACATTCCAGTCAGGATAAATTTAAACGAAGCTACACTATTCTCATTTAGTCATATAATTGATTCTTTACTTTAGTATTAATTTCTAAATCCTTCATAGATGCCATTGCGGCCATCGTATTCGGCTTAGAACGCGAGCCAGCAGCGGCTCGAGCATTTGCTGCCTAAAAATAAGAAATATTGTGTAAGCTAACCTAAAAGTTAGACGAAATAAAGCTACAGTGATCACATTTAATAGTATTGTAATCGATCCGCATAGGCTGAACAAGCAAATCGCTTAATACAGGGCCACAGTATGGCCCTGGAAGACCGCCATGGTGGGAGCTGAGGAGGAGACGGATGTCCATGATCCCATCGTCGCTCGCGTTTTGTCGCATGTGTTGTGTGTGGCACACGATGCTAAAAATAGATTGAATTAGGTTGCAAATTGCGAGGACCTAACTGTACATGCCCTATTCTAAGGCAACGGCTACATTTAGCCTACGTAGGAATTCGTGGCGCACCGGCCTCGCTTTGGGCATCAGTAATTTGCACAGAAATAAAACCAGTTCGGTGCTTTCAAAATATTGTGTGGGTTTATGAGACATAAGGTAACAGTTATCAACTACAACTTTTGGTCTCCTCTGCTTTTTATTTGGGGTATACAAACCTACAGACATAAAGGTGGATAAATTTTTGAATTGCATTTGAATTATTTAAAATGTTAGGCATACCAAGATGTACATACCACAACTATGTATGTAGACGGGTACTATAATATTCGTCTATAGTATGTAGAAGTACTTACATACATGTCTAATACTAATACTTCAATGTGTGAGTACCACATGACTGATGTGTTATGAGTACCACATCTGAACCACCACATCACCCTCTGGAATCAATCCCGCACTGGCACTTTTGAAAAACCTCATGGTTAGTTGGCCATCTTCACTATCCACGCTGATTGGCGTCAATCATCCATGTTGTTAGCAATACACCTGCACCAAGGTATTCTCGTATTCTGTTTGGCAGCTGCACAACCCATGCTGCGACTTATTTTGGAATCCCATGTTTTTGTTTTGCCGATAATTTTGAGTCTTCCCTGATTTTGTACGCTTGATAATTTTTGGGAATACAATGATTTTGTGTATACTCCGAATTTGTATCCAACTCTTTTCTGTGTACACCATTATTGTACAAATACTATTCAGTCTTTTTGGTATACAATGCTTTTGTATACACTTCATTTTTGGTACCCAATACTTTTTTGTATGCACCATTATCAAATGATATACATTTCTCTCCATCATTATTGTATACTATTTTTGTCTACAATTTTTGGGCTCGACCCATTTTTGTGCATGAAGATATACTGTATATCACTCACAATCCTTTAAACACGGTGTAACAAAGACAAACTCATGGTAGACCCAGCCAAACAACAATTTGGTTTGACATGTTTTTGCATCTACCACAATTTTGTCATATATGCGAACAAATTCATGGTAGACCCAAAACCGTG
>JALLOX010000385.1:0-11880 GCA_036939695.1 Thalassiosira ordinaria | reverse complement strand
GGAATAAGTTCAAGTATGAAATTCGTCTCCCGCCATCTTTGCCATTTGCCATCCACCCATCTATCCGCCATCCAGCGCCGATGATCCGACCATGACCACCAGAAAGAGCATAAAGCTGGAGTGAATAAGCCATCAATCAACATCCTAACATCAATGCCGCGCATCAAAATAGTATTGCATCAGCCGAGATAAATGGCAGATTAGAGAAACCTGAGCGATTGGCTTTGGTCTGTTTTAGCGTGGTTCCAGGGTAGATCTCTCGACTGATTAGATTTTGGATTTGATGATAATATACCTACACGATGCAACCAACCTATCTTCGATACGAATGTGCGGATGCATTCTCCCTCACATGCTCCTCCGGCTCGACACCATCGGTGCCGCACTCATCATCCATACTGGCATTCCTCGCTAGCAGCAATAACAAGAATGGCACTTCGCATTCCGCCCCTCTCCTCTCGCTCGCCGGATCGCAACTCATTGGGTACGACTTACGACGGGGCGAGCCACTCCTAAAAATTGGTCATAGGGAGCTCCTAAGCGGAGGGGTCGGCACGGGCAGGGCACTAAACTCGAGTCAGATCGTATGTCTCGACGTGAACGGGTGCGATAGCGATAATGACGGAAAGGGAGATGTAAAGGTGGCCACCGGTTGGGTGGATGGGTCTGTCCGTGTCTTCTCCTTAGAACCAAAAGAAATGGCACGCTTCAGCTCCTTTGCTGGAAGCGATGACGCCGAGAGAAATGGACTCGTACATTCGTTGCTAGGAGGGAACAGCAACTTTCTGGGCAATAGCGACGAGTTTGCATGTAAGGAACCTTTGGTGCTGAATGGTCATGGATCCTCGCCTGTACAAATGGTTGTGTTTGATAAGAATATTGGGAGCGTGGGGCGATTGGCCAGTGGTGGCGCTGATGGAGTTGTGATTTTGTGGGATGTGATTGCTGAGACTGGACTATTCCGTCTGCTGGGTCATCGTGGTCCCGTGACGGGCATCTCGTTCATTCGTCCCTCGGGTAATGCTGATGCAAGTGGCGTGGATGGATTAGTCACTTCTGGATCAGATGGTTTAGTAAAGGTTTGGGACTTGAATGGACAGTGCTGTGTGCAGACTTTGACTGGCCATAGAGGAAGTGTTGGCTGCTTAGACTGTTCAATCATAAGCCCTCCGGGTGGGAGTGCTGGGGAGGATGGAGAAAAGGCTAAATGGAGACTTGTTACTGGATGTGCAGATGGACAAGTGAGAGTTTGGACGGTGGAAGATCTCAAGCTGGAGAATGATTCAAAAAGCACAAAGAAGGAATCAAGTGATTCCAATGAAGCAGAGGCAGATGGCAAGCCAACCACTGATGTGGATGACATATTCCACTACACAGGCTCACTACAGCCTCCAGCCAACCTTAATATGACATCCTCCAATAATGAAGGCATAGCGTCAATTCACTTTCATCCTAGTGGCCGCTACGTGGGTGTCTGCAAATCAAATGATAGAGTGATTGAGATATACGCTACCAGATCAGAGGTGGAGGTACAAAAGAAACGACGACGAAGGCTGCGTAGGCGCAGGGAGAAGCAAAACCTGGCAGCGTCAGCTCCCGAGAAGACAAAAAAACGTGGTCTGCTGGATGATCCTGAATCGGAAGACGAGCAGGACAATGAAGCTAAGGATGGATCTTCATCACTGCTTGAATCTTCTCCAGAGGCAGTCAAGGCCATGGACGAGTTCGAGTTTCGTGGCACTGTCCGGGCGACTCATAAAATCCGTGGCTTTGCCTTTGCACCAGTCCAGGAACGTGGAGGCGGGATACGCCTTGTGGTGGCTTTGGCAACCAATGCGCTGGAGCTCCATTCCCTCCCGCGGCCATCGAAGCAGTCGCAGGGTGCGCCTGTGACTGCGGAGCGAGTTTCTACCTTGGACATGTATGGCCATCCCACTGGTATACGGTCTGTGGCATTATCCTCTGAGGATGCCATGGCGTGCACGGTATCAAAGAGCGTGGTGAAGATTTGGAATGTGGCCAACAGGGCTTGCTTGCGTTCTTTGACTGCGGCGCCTAGTGGTGGATCAAACAAGGGAGCTACATATTACTGCCTTTGTTCTGCATTTTTGCCGGGAAATACGCATGTGATTCTTGGTACCAGAGAAGGGCATATGCTCATAATGGACGTTGCGTCTGGAGATATTGTCTACACAGAGGAGAGTGCACATGATGGTGCTATCTGGTCATTAGACCTCTACCATGCTTCATCTGGCCAAGAGGGAGGATCACTGGTCACCGGATCTGCGGATAAGTATGTTAAATACTGGGCCATTGAAAGTGATAGTGATGACTCACCCCATCCAATGGTGGAGCATACTCGAACACTGCAAATGTCAGATGATGTCATGTGTGTTAGATTTTCACATTCCACGGACCCAGCAAAGCGATTGCTATTTGTCGCCAGCCTCGATTCAACAATCAAAGTCTTCTTCGATGATTCGCTCAAGTTCTTTCTGAGTCTGTATGGACACAAGCTTCCGGTGCTTGCATTTGATTCCAGCGAAGACGATACCATCCTGGCTTCTGGAGGAGCCGATAAGTCCATTAAGATATGGGGGCTGGACTTTGGTGACACACATCGTACACTTTACGGCCACGAAGATTCCATTACTGATTTGCGCTTTGTGAAGCGTACGCACAACTTTTTCACCTGCTCAAAGGATAGGACAGTCCGTTTCTGGGACGGTGATAAATTTCACCAGATCCTGCTCTTGCGTGGGCATGCCTCGGAAGTTAACTGCCTCGCAGTAAGCAGAAAAGGCACTTTCATTCTAAGTGGAGGAATGGATCGACAGGTTCGCGTGTGGGAACGTACCAATGATATCGTCTTTCTCGAGGAGGAAAGGGAGAGGGAGCTTGAGGAAATGTTTGACAAGGTTGATGGGTCTAGGAGAGAAGAAAATACGGCCGATGCGTTGATGCAGGCCCAGAAAGATGGCGAGGAAGGCTTGGATGAGGACGAGGATGAGAAACCTCAGAGTGAGGCAGCAGTAAAGCAAAGTATTCTCAGTGTGTCGTCAGGTGACCGTATTATGGAGGCCATTGAGATGGCAGACAAGGAATCCAAAGAAATATCCTCCTTCAGGAAGCTCCAGGAGGAAAGAGGTGGGGACAATAAACGAGCACCAAACCCCATGTTATTTGGAATGGATCCTCCTTCTTATGTACTATGGATTCTGCGATCGGTAAAGAGTGTTGATCTCGAGCAGTCCTTGCTTGTACTACCTCTGAATCATGTGGAAAGGCTGATGCATTATCTCATTGTAAACCTTCAGAGGTACAAAGGGGTAGAGCTTTGTGCAAAAGTGTCACTTACTATGATAAAGGCACATCAGGCTCAGATTGTTGCCAACCGTACCATGATGGCTCCGTTGCGTGAGCTGCAAACCTTGGTCAGGAAGCGAACGACTGAGACTCGTGACATTGTAGGCTTCAACCTCGCTGCGATCAGAATGGTAACTAGGATTTCCAATGAGAAAAAGAATGAGCGCTTGAACTATGAAGAGAAATCCATGAAAGACATTTGGGGTGAATTGGGGAAGATAAGTTAAGAGTTAACATTCCATTAGCTTAGCTTAGCATTTACTCTCTTGTATGATAGTTTTATGACTTCCAGCTTCCAAACAGACGTTCAGATGTGCCACCCATGACAGCATCCCGATCATTCCCCTCTGGAAGCCAGGACTTGACTGTATCAACCGCTCCTTTGTACGAACCCTCCGTTTCAAGAACAAAAGGGAAATCCGACCCCATCATAAGCCTCTCGGCCCCAAATGCTTTCATCAGTGGATCAAACCTCTTACTCTTTACTTTGTCATATGGGAACGAATCAATATCCCCGGTATTGCGAAATAGCGCCGACACTTTGACATAGACGTTAGGGTGTTTGGCCAAACTTAATAATTGCTCAAAAGCTGCATCCCCTTCATCATTCAAAGCACAGAATCCCAAATGGTCCAATATCAACGGTGTCTCTGGACTCTTTGCAATCAATGCTAAAATGTCTTCAATGTGCAGTCCCAGCCCCTTGAAACACATCACGCCAACAGGTACCTTCATTTCTCCACATCGTTTGTACACTGCCAGCCCACATCCAGCATCTTCTGACATCAACCCCCCCTCAGGCCAAAGATACGGGTTGAATCGAACTCCCACAAAACCCTGCAGCACCAATTCTTCCAGGCGCTCCACTGCCAGTTTTGGAGAAAGGGAAGGATCATGTAGCAACATGCCTTTGAATTTATCCGGGTACCGTTTCATTGCATCTGCGACATAAGAGTGATCAAATTTGTGGTTGATTGGCTGAACGATGAGAGCACCATCAACACCAGCGCCAGTCATTTGCTCCAGAAGGGCCTCTGGGGATGCTACATTTTGCAAATTGGCTGGAGGAACTTGGTCGGCACCAGCGTAGGGGTATTTTGATGCAGCCTCCTGGGCGGTGGCCCAAACGTGCAAGTGTGAGTCTATCACCATGAATGCATTCGTAGATACCAGGGGTAAAGCTGACAGGGCTAGCCTAAGAGATCGGGAGACAGTCACCATGGCCAGCCGAAATACTTATGAGCACCTATTGGCAGCCTATTGGCCAGCTAGCATGAAGCCTTGAGACTTGAGACTTGAGAGACTGGATGGCTGGAGGAATTGCAACCCAAGCGCGTCAGCACTATTACGTAGATACAGCGTAGGAATCAATAATGGATCTTCCGGGCGGCCGCACAAATATCTTTTGTTGCCATTCATTATCTGCCGAAACATCAGATAGGATACTACCTCCCATAAAATGGAAGAGGAGGAACAAAACACCAACTATCATAAACTCTGCAGAAGCAAAAGCCATTAGATTAAATCACGTTCACCATGATGTCCCACTGGAACGCCGCCGCCATCGCCATCCTGGCCACCATCGCCACCCCCCACGGTGGCGATGCATTCATGACTAATGCACCTCGTCCCGCCAAAACATCATCATCTCTCTTTGCAACGCCATCGATCGGTATCTTCTTCGGAACTAGCACTGGCTCCACACAGGAAGCCGCGGACTTGATCTCGGCCGAGTTTGGTGATGTGGCATCAGAGCCAATCGAAATCGATGAGGTTCAAGGGTCGGTGGCTGCGGAGTTCGCCAAGTTTGATGCCTTGGTAGTTGGTACACCTACTTGGAATACAGGTAAGATACGCTGTATTATTTGTCTTGTGTTAGATGCGGTGCTAGTTCTTCTCTCATTCTCTTCCTCCTAACTCAAAATGCAGGAGCGGACATGGAGAGGTCTGGAACCGGCTGGGATGAGATTTATTACTCTGAAATGCAGGTGAGTTCTATGTCCCTTGCTTGTCCCACCCACCATCTTGTGGAATGATATAATAATGTCTATTTTCATTCCAATATGCTATATTCATCATGTGGTGTCGCTTTCTCTAATGCATACTAGGAGCTAAATATTGCGGGAAAGAAGGTGGCTGTGTTTGGCCTTGGTGATAGTGTAAGCTATGCCGAGAATTACGCTGATGCAACTGGTGAACTCCATGATGTATTTGAGAGCTTGGGCTGCAAAATGATTGGATACACAAGCCAAGAAGGTTATCAACATGAGGCATCAAAGGCCATCCGTGGAGATAAATTTTGTGGATTACTCTTGGATGCAGTCAACGAAGAAGAGCTGACGGAAGATCGTGTAAAGAACTGGGTTGCAAACTTGCTCGGTGAAGGGATTTTGGAAAGCAGTGGTGAATCTGCCCCTGCTGTGGCAGCACCTGTCGCTGCACCTTCTCCTCAGATCGAGCAAGGAGGAACTGTTGTTTTTGAAGACCAAACACTTGCAGAAGAGATCCTCACGGAGGTGAAAAAGACTAGGACTGGATATGCGGCACATTACAATTCTCGCACTGACAAGACAATGTGGATATCTACTGATGGTCGCTCTTCATATGTCACTTCTGGAGCACCTGGATACGAGTAGAGATCTTGCGATTCTTGCTATTCTCTTATGAATAGGCAGTGAGGCTGCTGTATGTGAAACAAAGTCAGCCAAGTTCTGCATGACATAATCGATTGACTCCTTCTAATCAAAGAGCAAATGCTTGAGAAGAGAGACACACTTATCTCCTTGGTATGTTGACCTTGGGAGTTGGATAATATGTAAGATTTTGTGTTGGAGGGTGAGGGAGCTGAAGGAGTGGATTTTGTATGTAGTATCTACTCACTATCACTCTAGTATGAACTAAAATGCATTTACTGAAATTTACTGCACCAGAAGTCTCTCTAGATACCTACTGCTTCTACTCCAGCATATGGGTCATAATCGTCCCCATTTTCGTTGGCCTCACCTTCTACTACAGATTCGTCAAATGCTTTTTGGAATAGATATTGTTCAGTGGTAGCGTCGTGGAACTGATGTTGATATGCAAATTGTTGATTGGTCTGATTGATAGCACCTTGTTGAACAGGCAATGGTAATTGGTGACTTTCTTGATAGATAAAACCATTGGCCTGATTGATTAAGCCTTGTTGAACCAGCGATGGTAATTGGCAACTTTCTTGATAGATAGCACCCTGAGGAACAGACAAAGGCAATTGGCCATTCTGTTCATTGATTGTACCTTGTTCAACAAGTGATTGGGGATCCATTTCATTGATTACACCTTGATCACCAAGAATTGCCTCTTCCTTCCCAGGGGTATCCTCAACTGCCTCCAAAGTCTCTCTTTCAGCAGGAGGTTCATTGGCAATGATGGGTGCGGTGCCCTGATCCTCTTTTACGAGTACACATGCGTCAGATTTTCCACGGAGGAATTCTTCCTTTGCAGTGTCATCCCACTTCCGCAATGCCCCAGCATTTGTGTCATCTTGTGAAAGGGCTTCGCCAGTTTCATCAATAGTTGCAGAAACGACATAAGTTATTATTCCAATGACACGCCAGCAGGAATTCCAGGGCAGATCTATTTCCAGTCTATCACGGTGCATACGGCACACTGAAGCAACCCATGTGCATAAGTACTGGGCTTCTTGCAAAAAATATATTGCCCTAAGGCAGTCAGCACGTCCAAGGATATTCAATGCTTCCAGAGGCTTGCAATTTTCCTTCAATGGAAGAAACTTTTTGAATGGCTCATCATTGTTGCCTCGTTTGGATCCCATGGCTGCAAACATAGCGGCTTGTTGCAAGCACACAAAAGGGTTGTTGCATTCCTCATAGGTCGCCAAAGACAGTAAGGACACCGAGACATCAATGCTTGCCTTTTCAAGAGAGTTCAGTGTGCGGGATTTACGCAGGTTTTTCATGCTATCATCAACCTTTTTCATTGCAAGCTTGGCATCTTCTGATGCAGCTTTTCCTTTGGATACCATGTTCACATCATCTTTCTTCCATTCTTCCATTAGAACAGAAGTTGGAACAGTAACAACATTAGTTTGCTGAAACTCCCTCCTGGGTGCCCTTTCAAATTTGGAGGGCTGTGGCAATTTTGGAGTTTTGCTTGTGTAATGCATCTTCCCTTCTTTTGACTTTGTAGGCCCTAACCAAGTGCAATTTTCGTCTACATAGTAACCAACCTTTGTTTCATTTTTAGAATTGATGACTGAAGTGCCTAATGTTGATTGCCAAACCTGCTTATCAATACTAAATTGAGTCTATCATATCAAATCATATCAGAGAGAAAAGGTTTATCAGCGCTTTTGAGTGACGTGTGATATTTTGAGCAAAGCATTTCTCACCAGTGGCAAAAGTATGCTCATGGATTGCTTCACATATTCGTCTCGCTCATCACCTTCAACCTCTTCAGCTGCATTCAGGCAGAGTGTTGAAAATGAGAGAAGAGCTTTGATACCATCCTCCTCTGCATACTTTGATATCTTCTTAGAGTCACTGTTTGCCAGAACTTTTTTATACCAGCTCATTTTCTTTCGCTCTGCAAGATGTGACTCAAAGGGGAGAACCTCCAAATCAGGTAGGATAGCTCGTATGTGTTCCCATTGCTCTGCGATGGCAGATGCTACATAATTGGGCAATACTCCTTCAAGAGTCAAGAATGACATGAATGAGTTATGCAGATTGTAAAGCTTGCCTTTTTCAGGAAACAAGAAACTTCTTACCTCCAGCAAAAGGACCATCTAGTGAAATGCCAAAGAAGTTTACATCACAGTTACGAAGTAGGTCCAAATTAAACTCATTAGGCTCCCATCCAGAGAAGGAAGAAACACAGCAAGATACACACAGATTGTAGGTCCTTAGCGAAATTTTCTCGTGGAATCCGTTCTGCCATTTCGATGGTAATGGGAATGTTTGCCATGATCCAACACTGTTTTGTGCTGAGTACTTCCAGGGTGTGCTGTCTGCATGACAAATAGTTGATATGAGGTGGCGTGCCTTCATATATCCCACTTGAATGGAATTGCGAAGTCTTTTGTCATTGCTCAAGGACGCAGCTTTTACTAGGATGGACGCTGAACCAGACACGAGGCTCATCATCTGAGAAAATTGAGAAGTTGGCATGTTAACAAGGTAAGAAACGTAATGACAAACAGCACCAGCTGCACACACCAAAAATACTTCAACACATTTCGACTCACATCCATTGATGGTTGAGGAAGTGACCAGTCTGAGTGGCGAGGGGTCCATAGTATATGCTGAAAACGTAGCATCATCATGAGGGCAAAAATTGAAGCGGCCACAGACTGTTCAATAGCCGGGAGTTTTTCTTTACCAGGATCGTTCAGCGTGGCAAGGTCCGTTGCAGCACACTGAACCATCAGTTTCAATGATGCGAGAAGTATTTTCAATGTGTCGGCCCTGTCTGATTCCTTCGGGCTTGCAAGAGCATCATCAAGTCCCTGTTTTTTTCCTTCATTGTTGTCTATCTCCTTCAAATGCTTTCTGAAGATCCGTAGCAGGTGATTCGACCTCGCTCGGTCATATGCCTTATCCGTTACCAGATCTGCTAATGAAGCTAGCAAAGAAGTCTTGTTTATAGGAGCACTGAAATTGTTTGAGAAAGCCATCCGCTGATGATTCCCAGAAATGTCAGGATCCTGATTAACGCTATCCTTGCCAAAGGAATCTAGTTCTCGAGAACAAATAACTTGCTCTAATCTGCACAGGGCAACATAGTCTTGCCCTCCCGTACCCAAAAGACAAATATTATACATTGCCATTATATCCACTGGAAGCCTCCCCCCTTTTAATGATTGCAAAGTTTCGGGCTGGTCGAGATCTTCGTCATCAGAAATATAAGTTTCAAGGCCTTCTTCATCGCTGTCGTCTGACTCAAGGTTTATCTAAAACGGAATCAGGAGAAGATCAATAAGCACGCAGCAATATCTCTGACAATAATACCAAAACAACAGTATCAGTTTGACTAACCTGATCATACTTCAAGCCGGCTTGAACAAGTTCTTGCCCTTTATTTTGGAGCATCTCACTCCGTCTCTGCAACTCAATGTTTTTTCTCTCATGTCGGGACGCCCTTTCTTTGAAATAATTCAAAACTGACTGAGCCGCAAGCAAACCGCCATCATACAGTTTGAGCTCTATGCATTGCTTAAGTAACAGTGCAGCAATATCGTAGACTGTGGCAAAGGACCCCTGAATTGGCAAGGGCTTTGGAGAAGATTCATTCTTTGGTGAATCGGGTTGCTGGCATTCTATCGTCTCCTGGTGGGTATGAGAATGCTGCGGCTCTTTCTTGTATTTGCTCATTGCCAATTCCTTGATGGCTGCTCTTTGTTTGTTGATAAGGGCTTTGCGGGCAGCAATTCTATTCTTGAATATGTGGGACCCTTCGACAAGATTCATTTCCTTTGTCATCCCATCAAACTTTTGCAATTCAAGTTTATTCCTGTTGATAAGTTTCACTCTCTCTTCCTCATAGGTCAGTTCTGACGGTCTGGATTCTTTGTTTTTGGTAAATTCATCTCTCCTGGCTGATCCGTCATCCTCGGGTGACTCATCTTCCTTGGTACTATCATTCTCATTTGCCTCTTTGCCATTATCTTCGCCAACATCGATGTATTTTTCTGCACGTTTCTTCATCCATATAACTAATTCTTTACATGATGCTGTCCCAGCTGCGGCTTCCAATGCCAAACACAGCGCTTGAAGTCGCCGCTCCTTCCAGTCAAAATTGTTTGCATGCTTCTTAAGCCATTGCTTATACATGTACTTCTCAGTGTGTCGCTTATATATGTACTTCCCAATCTTGGAAGTGCCATCATTCCATATTCCGCAGTCATAACCAATTCTTATCATGAGATCTGCATAGAGAAGCCAGAAAGGGTATGATCCTTCAATTGGCGAGCGCCTGAGTTCTCTATCCGTTTCATTCTCATCGCCTGCAGACTGTTCACTGGCTCTGCTCCTTAGATCTGTCAAAATTGTCAATGCTTCAATATAGTTTCCAAGCTTCATATGCATGGAAGCCAATTTACAAGGTAGCTCAACCCCAGATGGCCGGAGGCTATCTGATGACTGGTATGAGGAGAAAGCGTGATCAAACCATGTTTTACGCTCAGCGTTCCACTTCTCAGGACCAGCACATAGGTCAAAACCTGTCCGTGCCTTGGTGTCTTCTATCAATGTGGTCGAATCAATGGCATCCCAGTCTGAGACTGGGTAATTTGCCATGTGATCAATGAGTTCAGAATAAATCTGTGAAGTCTTCATAGCAACATCACCAGATCGCTCCCATAGGACAAAATCTCGCTTACAAAGAAGCGCTGCAACATGATACGATGCATAGGTTTTCTGGACTAGCTCCAAACGGCGTAGGAGAATGTTTAAGCGCGACATCTCCCCTGTTTCATCACCCCCCTCTTTATTGATATCCCTTTCTTCTTCTTCTACCTGAGTTAGCATGCTCTCAAATACCATTCCCAAGCTCGAATAAACTTGTGGTGCCCCTGGAGCTGCCTTGGCAACCTCTCGCAACTTTTGCACTGCCGTCTCGGACATTCCTCTTACATGTGCACTAATGGCCTCACCGTGTTTTTGTGACAATCGTTCCGAGGCGAAATCACGAAGGCGGTGCATCAAACGCCTGCCTTTGGGCTTATTTTTGGGTTTGACCAAGCCACTGCTAACAACAACTTTTGATTGTAGAGTAGAGTTGGACTTTCTCTGTGATATTTTGTCATTTTCATCATCCCCACTTTTCCCATCGCTCTCATTTTCATCTTCTTCCCCCGTTCCATCTTCTTCTTCTTCATCTTCATCTTCATAGTCCTCATCCTCATCATCATTATCATTATCATTCTCATCCTCCCGTTCAAAATCTTCATCAGGGTCTAGCTCAATACCCAATGTTGCCGCATCATGGAGCATCTCATATCTATCACTGTCATTTTTATCTTCATCAAATGCTTCATCAGCACCATCTTTAGCTGCCTCAAACGTTACTCGTTTGCTGCTGGATGCATCTTTTATGGTTGCTCTATTATTTGATAGAGGCATGCTTTTCACCACCACATCCTGAAGCGCAACCTTTGACCCACGCAACCGCTTCCTCTTTTTCTTACTATCATCGCCCTCCTTGTCATCATCATCGGCCTCGATCCCCATTTCAACCATATCGGCCTCCTCCAACGCCTTGCGTTTCTCCGCGCGCTCTATCCTTTGGGATCTGGGTACACGCCTGACTTTTTGCCCCGCGTGGCCGACGGCGTAGTCGGCGATGGCCATCTCTTGGTGGAGGGCATCAAAGACCTCGGCGCGAGCGGCTGCGGCGGCGGCCGAGGCGGCTGCAGGGTCGGCAGCCGTGCCTTTGGCGTCGGTAACTTTCCTCTTTGGCATTTTAGCATCCCAAGAGCCCAAGACGTGGGTGGTGAGGTTGATCAAGTGTTGATGG
>JALLOX010000384.1:0-11931 GCA_036939695.1 Thalassiosira ordinaria | reverse complement strand
GCACAGAGAGTCATTGCATGCCATCTGAGGCTTCTCTGACCTGCCCCATGCATCTAAGGAATGTTTTGAAATACCTCAATGGCAATGGTTGGCTCTCCTTGCATAACTGCACCCCATTTGCCATGCGCAGATGGCAGTATAAGTGTTGATTCTCTTTTGGCTTTTGCTTATGTGGTCGTGTAAAAGGAAGGTATTATGTAGAAAATCATACTATGTAATGTGAAGTGATAGTAGTTTGTTTAGAGATAGTGATTTTCTGAGACCAATTTTGAGCTTCACGAAGCATAGTATTCACACAATATATCAAATACAGGACTATCACCTTCCCAGCCTGTGCACATGCCATCTGAGGTCTTGACTTATCTAATGAATGTCTTGAAACACCTCCATGGCAATGGTTGGCTCTCCTTGCATCACCGCACCCCATTTGTTATGCACAGGTGGTGGCATCAGATAAGCTGTGACCTGTAACTGTGACTTGAAAATAGAGTACTGTTTGAACTTTGGGCTAATAGCTAATTATTGCTCGGCTAGTATGTATTTGAATTTTGACTAAACTTGGTGACCAGAAACCACCTATCTCTACCTTTGTAACCTATGCTGACAAACATTGTAGTGATTCATGATATTTTCCTTGCCCATGGATCAGTCTTGATTTTAGGCAATAATTCTTTCCTTCCTCACCTAACATTGTGAGGTACGCCCATGTAATAGCTTGGAATAGGGAAGTAGGAAACATAAAAAAACATTTTTTTGTATTCTGCATCACTCTTGTAGTAGGCACTCAAGTTCTTACAGATACACTGGCTGTATTTGCAGGTGTTTGTCTTTTGTAATCCAAATGATACACTTGTCCAGCTGAGCCTCTGTTAGTATCATACTAGTGTAGTAGGTAGTAGATTACGTGAAAAATACAAACTTGCATCTTGCATCACGTATATACATCGTGCAACGACTACATGCTATGATGCCACCAACATCACAGTAACAATAGATGGAAACCCAGCCACAACAGATAGGTGTGTTGGAACTCTCAACATACTGCCTAAGGGTATGCAACATTTGAGCTTTGGAATGGAAATGATTTCTGTGTCTCCGAGAGGTACACTTGATTGTCATTTCTTACTCTTACCAAATAAAAGAAATAGCAGCCCCTAATTATAGCAACACCACTCCTAAATTATTGTAACATGATAGCCATTGTCCCACCCTTCCTATCTGTATCTGTATTGACTAGTGAGGAAATAGTCATGCCATCGTCTCCGGTCTCCCGCCGTCGCCTCTCCAGCCAGCACAGTAGGCACCTGATAATGTTGTGTACATCTTCTCCAACTCTCCAGACCATCCCATATGGATTAGTTGAACCTCCTCAGAAGGTTCCACAGTTCCAACTCCCATCTTCAAGCGCTGCATCTCTCTAGAGAAATTTAGCCTAACTGCATTGATCACTCCCAATCCCTCTCTCTAGAGAGCATGGCTAGGCGGGGGGAGTATCATAGTAATTGGCGATAGAAAGGCGATTCTTGTTGAATTTGTACCGCGGAAGGAAATTTTCTGATCACTCCTTCTCAAGTGCAGGTTCTGGCTGTATCTTTCCTACTTTTCAGCATGATAAACTGAGAAAATGACAGCTTTTATTGCTTACAATCTCTCTTGGATTATCGGCCACAAAATCAACCTCAGAAATAATCAATAAGAAAAAATCTTGACGGCAGGGATGGAATGGTGGAGGAGCCCTCGATTGGGGTTATGGTAATGGTACCATACGTACGTACGCGAGCTGGCGACTCTCGCGACGCGAGAGGCTCTCAGACAATATTTTAGCAAAAGGAATAGAAGAGGATACAATAGCACACCCCTGCAACACCTAACCGCGACCTAACCTTCTCAACATTCTTTCCAGAGAGCGAGAGCCCCATGCGTTCATATAAATTCAATCACTAGAGAGGAGATACAGTGAAGGGGCCGAGAGTTGACCAGCTTCGACATTGGGTGCTGCTTCCCCATCCTGCCTCATTTTTTGTATTCCAATGTTGTATCAGATATCAGTAGCACATCAATTCAAAAGATAGTGTATCATGGCGCTCCCGACAAATATCACAGTCTCACGGCATCGTTCAATACGCTTCGACGACAGCACGATAGTACAGAACAAGTCCACTCGTTCTCGCTCAAAGGCTCTCAACGATGTCGAGAGCTGCTACACGGGTGCTCCCACCGTGGCACCCTCCACCATAAAGTCACGCACCCCGCGAAGCTTTGCAGATGACGATAGCACCATATACACAGCCGCCTACACCGCTGCGCCGACAGTGGCGCCGTCGGAGGCCTACACCGCTGCACCGACAGTGGCACCTTCGGTTGTGGCTGCGCCCAACAAAGCGACCAGCACCACGGTGGTGGCACCCGAAACTGTAATATTTGACATGACCAAAATGGGAGACGAAGAGTGCTTTGACGTGGATTATTTTGACATGGCTGCTATCGAGGAAGATGATCAAGACGAGGTAAAGATGCGCACAGTTGATATGGGCAGCAATATATATGAAAGGATGCCGATGAGCAAGAGGAATAGGGCGTGGAGCAGAAGGGCCCGCAGAGCAGGTAAGCTGACGAAAGGAGATGAAAGCATCAGCAAGATGTCTTCTCTAAGCAAGGTTTCTAGTGTGGATCTGTTCGAGTCTGCGTATGCGGCCGAGGAGGAAAGGTTGCATGCAAAAGAGGAAGAAGCTAGGCATCATATTGCGCAAAAGATTGCTGCTGAATCCGCTACGCCAGCCGGTGCTACTGTCATTAGCAGCAAGACAGGAACATCCAACCTTAGGATTGAGGATCAAGACGATGAAGATGATTGTGTAGAGGAAGTCTACAGTGAGACAAAAGGCACAGCTTGGAGAGCAAAGAAGCTCACGATGCCAAGGAGAATCATCCGACCTCTGTTGGACAAGACAAAGGTTCCTTCTTCACATGTGAAGAAAGAAGATGAAGTAACGGAAGAAGCAATCCTTGCTGCCAAGATGTCAAAGTTTCCACTCTCGGCTATGGAGGAGCTAGGACAAGATGCCAGGGTTAGGGAACAGGATGAGAAGAAGGCAGAGTATATCATGCTTGCCAAGGAAAAAGGTGTGAATGAAAAGAAAGCAGAATACTTACTGTTTGCCCAGCAGGCAAAGAAAAAACAGACCAAGAAGCATCGAGGAATAATGTCCTCGTCAGCAATGGATCGATGGGGTCGGAAGAATACACGCGAACCAAGACGAAAGATTAAGTCGGAGAAGAGGGAGACTGAACAAAAGTCTAAAACAACAAAGCGACAATTAGACGAGGCAAAGGAGCAAGACAAAGAGAAAGTCGAGGATGCATCGGGAGCCTTTCACAAACTAAAGAGCCGCAGCCGCGAGTTGATACGGCTGCCCACCCCAGTACAAATTTCCCAAAAGGCAGCATGCAAGCCTTCTTCATCATCTGACAAGTTGGTAATGCAGTCGCCACCAGACTGCAATGCTGGTAGCGATCATGCCAATGTCAGTAATGAAGTGAAAGATAGGGATGATGTGCACACAATCTCATTCACTTGGAGGAGAAATAAGAGTGGGAAAGCTGGCAAGCCGCCACCATCACCAAACAAGAAGAAGGCAAATGCCTTTAAGACAACTGAGGCAGAGGAGCAGCAGCCGCAACCTTCGGGCACAACTGAGCAGGAGGACAAACCTAATCAGGCAGAGGAGAAGTCAAGTAAAAAGAAACCAGAGGAAGTTACAGCGCTTGCCATCATAAGGGGAGCAAGCCCCTCTCCAGCCCCATCTGTTACTGGTTCTTTAGGAGACAAACTGGTGTATGGAGCTAAGAAGTTGATACCACCGATGCCTAGTCCAAGTAGGAGAGCAACGTCACCTGATGCTGTTCGTAGTGTCACACCAGTGACGCCATCTACTGTTAGTACATCATCTTTGGCAAAAACTGATGACAGCCCAAAAGCCACCACCAAAGAGAAGCATGCGTGGAAGGCAGTTGTCGATAAGAACTCGTTCAAGACTTACTATTATAACAAAGTGACGAGAGAGGTCACATGGATTAAGCCTGCTGGTTTTCTCAATGTGGAAGACGAGGCACATTCTGACAAAGTTTGTTCTGATACAACAGTCAACAAGGGCAGCGACACCACCAACCAGCCAGCAAAAAGTGGCAGCTTCAATGATGAGAAGGTAGTGGCAGCACTTGATCAGAAAGATCCTGCTACTCAGCAGACAGCGTCTGCACAGGGCGTGGATAACTCTGTGGCACTCAAGCCTGTTTGTGTGTTGGAGGATGGTAGCGCTGAAGTAGGCAACCTTGAAGGTGATGTCGATTCAAGTGCACTGACAAAATATTGTGCTAATGATGAAGACACCTGCTCGAGAGACGACTTAACCGTTGACTCAAAAACCAAGTCTAACAATGAGACAGCCATTGTAGCAATGTCGGCAGATGCTGAGATGGAGGTCCCACTGGCAGAGTGGCAAGACAGATCAAATCAGCAAGAGGAAACACTAGATGCCAACATTATTACAGGCGAGGCTGTCTGTCCCAAGGAGAAGTTGATCGAGGAGGGTACAATACCTGAGTTGGAGATCCCCTTATCAGAGTGGCGGAAAAGAACAGAGATGGAACTGCCCAAAAGTGAGAAAGATAATATTGCAGGATATATCAAGGAAGTCAAGTCCACCGATGGTAGTGACCAGACTAGCCTTCTAGAAACTGCAAACAATTTGGAGCACCAGCAATTGCCGCAAAATAACGTTGGCTTAAACAGCATAGCTACCATTAGTTCCACATCAATTTCGTCATCACAGCCTGATGTCAAAGAGATGGGCAAGCTACAACGTTTTTTCTCAAAAAAGAAGACGCAAGAACCCACAGAGGAGTTGGAGCCTATTCAAGTAAAGGATGGTGAAATCGAACTGAAGCGTAGATCAAGATCAGGATTTTCATTCAACAGAGACACGAGCAAAAAGAGGGTCGAGCAGCTGGGAGAAGCGACGGAGATGAAACATGTCGAATCAACTAGAACCGAGAGCACAGAGAGCTCAACAGTTGGGATGGAGATGAAGGCTGAACATCAGGACGAGGCGTCAATAAGAGATGATGTTCACGTTGCTCTCTTGAAGGTCGGCTCTCATCAAGATACAGATGATAATCCAAATCATTTGGCATCTATGGAAGGACAGAAGGCTGACATCAACAGTGACAAAGTCACAGATGAAGTAGACACCAACGGAGGGATTATGGACAGTCTATTTGCTTGTACCGCTCCCTTTCAATGCGATGGGAATGCAAACTTCAATGACGCTGATTACTCTGAACAACACACCAGCTCCACCAAGCCAAGCAAGAATGATGATGTTAACGAGTTTGGCACTCATGATCCTACCAGTGCAGCCGATGAAAATGACAATGCAGCCGCAGTTGGTGATGCCTCTGTAGATACTAAAACCAGCAAGGAATCAAGTGCTGCATGCGACGAGGGCAGCACAGATAATGCTGTCAAGGAGCTCGATGAAGCTGATACTTGCAACAAGTATTGGAGATCAAAACTGGATTCAAAAACGAACAAGTTATATTATTACAACAAGAGGACCAAGGAAGTGTCTTGGAATAAACCACCTGGCTTCTCTGATGATAGTGGGAAGAAAACCAGAGGAAATGCGAATCGTAGCAGTAGCAGTAGCAGTAGCAGTAGCAGTAGTACTAGCAGTTGCCAAGACAGTGGTGACATTAAGGCTGGAGGACAAAAGAAGGCTGAAAGAAATGACAAGGACACTGAAAGAGAACAGCTCATATGCACCTCTGATGGGGACACTCCTGCTGCCTCTGCTGCCTCTGCTTCCATTGAAAGATATTGGAGAGCAACAGTGGATAAGACCACTGGCAAGACATACTACTTCAACAAGAAGACGAAGCAGGTGTCTTGGACAAAGCCGAGCACATTATAGACGTAGGCATGCTGGGCATCGGATAGGTGACACCAGAATCAGTCTAAAGAGATTCCCTGTAAATCAGTGGTGAAAAGTTGGGCCCAAAAGTTGCAGCAATGTACATAGGTTGGCTTCAGTCTTTGGAAAATATAACATTCAGTCGGCCGTGGGAAGAACTCAGTGATATTATTAGGATTAGGTTAAGGTGCTCTGATGAGAGCTGTGGACTATTTTTTATGAATTGACAATGTTAAGAAACTGTGTGAGTGTGAAGCTTTTGTGAATGCTCAGGAACTCACTCCCGAGATGAACACATAAGATGTAGAAGATATATATTGATATTAGGCCAAAAATAGGAACTGCCAATCTTCACTCTTTGATAGCATTTTTCCTTCTTCTAAATTCATCCATCAGTGGTCGAAGTTTTGTCATTATCCCCATCACACTTGCCTCATGTTGCTTTATGAGCGCATCTCTTTTCTCTGGTGTCAAGTCTTCAGTATCACCACCATGGCCACCATCCTTCATGCCATTTCTGCTAACAAGACACTCTAACAAGGACTCCAAATATTCCTCACTATACACTGCCCTCGAAATTACTCTTTGTAGAGGAGACTTGGCAAAAAAGTTCTGCGCCTCATCGTAGCTAGTGAATTGCAAATGTTCCTTTGATAACACAACATCATCCTTTGAGTTTACATTCATCCCATTACACCACATGGTAAAACACACTCTACGTGTCTTTGAAGGGAATACACGATGCAAAATACGGTCGCTATAGAAGAACACTGCTCGTCGATGCAATGGAGGTACCACAACACTTTGAGACAAAAATGGCCACAATACAATTTCCCCTCCATCTCCAGCTTTCCAATGTGGATTGAGATAAATGACACATGTTAGGATGCGACGATTGGGAGGACCAGGGTTATCATAATGCCATGGGAAACTCCCCCCTCCTGTATTTAGCTGAACTTTGATTGCTGGTGGCATGCCACTTTGAAGAGATAATGGCTTCGATGCGGATCCTTCTACCATTGATTTGTTTTGGTCAAGTTCAGCTATGCGTCGAACAAACGAAGGTCCCACGTCAGAAACAATATCCTCCCAAGCTCCCAAGTTGTTGTGATGTGCATCAAGTTTGCTATGATCCGACAAATCTAGTTCAAAGACCTTTTTTGCGATGAGAAGGAAGCTTTATTATTAGTTAACGACGCAAAAAAGTTTCATGCAACACCTTAATGACCTGCATATCTCTTACATTGGGCTTTTTCAATAGGGCACCTCCAAATTGGAAATAGTGCTGTTGGAAGCAATTATTACCATCCGAATAAAGTCGTTCGGCGTCGCCCAATAGCCGGTCTGCAAAACCCTTCGGAAGAAAATCATCCACGACGGCGTAGTGCTTCTCATAAATTTGGTTGAGTAGCTCTGTATTGATAGGCAGCTCGATTGCAGTCGCCATGATGATGATGATGTTTTCAGTGCATCAGATCAGATGATATCTACAACTCGCCTGGTCGTTGTTGCCACCGTTGATTGCCACCTACCGTTGCCACCGGCCACCGTTGCCGTTCCAATCACTGCGGAGAGCAGGCGGAGAGAAGATGAGCGAGAGATGAGAGCGAGAAAAGTGGCGTCACTCAAAATACCCCCTGTTTTTGCTTATACCCCCTCCGATGTGTCTAGATTAACAGGAACATCATACCCCCTTGCTCATTGTTCCCAGTGATTTCTAGCTAAGGCCTAGAGACTTCACTTTTACCCCATAAGACCCAACTAGCCAAAAATATTTATCCTCAGGGGTTTGATGGGGGAACACAGCCCGCTTGGTTCTTGTGATGCCTATTGTATTTACTAGTTCCTATGTGAATCAAACGAGGAACGAGGGGCATAGCTAATCTCGAATCTGCGTGCACGTGATGTCAACTCAAACAATACCCCATCCAAACTGGGACGCCATTCATAAAGCTTCAAAGGCATAAGGAACATGATCTATTGTCCAATAAGATGACGGCGAGAAGAATACCACCATCTCTCCTTATCATTCTAACAGCGCCTGGTCTGAATGTGGCTGGTGCGACCATTAAATGCGATGACACATCCATCTGCGAGGCGATGGTCCGCCCCGGATCAGTTTGCGTCGACGGCTTCTGCTCCAATCCATTCCAGCAGGGATGCCTTCGTTCCGTTCTCGGGGAACAAGAAATCCCATACAAGCGCGTTTGCAACTCAGACGACCCTGAAGATGCAGCGGACAGGGGCGTGTGCCACATGTCTCAATTCGACTACGATGAGATTCGCATCACGAACCAAGATTGGGATAACCCCATGATCAGTACTTGGATTATGCAAATCCTCCTCAGCGAGTTGTTGCAAGTTCCAACTTCTATTGAGACCTCAGCTCCCGATCGGCGTTATAACTTTTATGATCCTCGAGGCTCTCAAGATCTTTCAGCAGCTACTTATCCATATGATGCACTACGGTTGGCGCATGAGGTAGGGGGGGATTGTCGAAAGGTGAAGGCCGAATATGAAGAGACGGGCGAGTATCGAGCTTGCGCTAATGTTATGCCTATGGTAAGTGCGCCCCTCTTCTAGCCAAAAGCAATCTATTCATCAATTGCAGCTCTCATCTTCTCGAACATGAATATGAATGTCTATTTGAATAATCTTTACCTTTTAATGTATTGCCAGGTAAACAAAATTGGACAGAGGGACAACATACAATCATTAAGAAATGATGGAGTCATAAATCAGCGTGAGTATTTTTCATCCTTCCTGATTGAACCATGAGCCATTCAAATTAATTGCCAAAAATTCAATTCATGAAGGCTCTGTCATGGAAACTGACTTACATGTTGACTGTTGAGCACTAATACTACATCTCTGAATTTGTTTCATTTGCATATCTACAAACCTTTTAAATGTCAATTTACTTAGCCAAGGGTGGGGGCAGCTCTGATCGCTATAGATGGTGGATACCAAAACGTACCGCAACAGAGGATCCTTCTTTGCTATCATATTTTGGTATAGGAGGAGAAACAAACCGGCGCAAGCTGGCCGAACTATTCAAGAGGCCAACTAACTGGGCCGACTACTGCAATCTAATCTCCTTTGATAATTGTACCTCAGAAAACAGTGTTGCAGTCCGTGCACCAATTGGAGATGAGGCAGGGAAATACTTCGTAGATGGGCTGTACACAGGCTATTTCAGAGCCACCGAGAAGAACGACTGCACCGACAATCCAGAGTGTACTGGGCATATTGCACATGTCCCGTGTTCGTGGGGAAACTATGCGGTGCCTCAAGCATATCATTTGAATATATCAGTGGAAAGTGATGGTAATCTTGAACCAGCTGGAGCTTATGGCTACTCTTCACTGCTTGAAATATACTCAGCTGCAAATGCAACAGGATCAAATGTGCTCATGGTATGTGAATGGTGTATCATATACTGATGTCAACTTCTATTTAAACTGACACGCTTCTCCAACCTTTCATAGTACTGGTGGGAGCCGGACTCTCTCATTGAGATTTACCGTGGTACTGACTTTGAATTAGTTCCAATACACCTTCCACCCACAACAAAAGAATGTACCGAGAACCGCGTATCACAAGAGGAAAGATGTTCAGCAAACTTTGAAGATCAGGTCGGGCCTCAGATCGGCTCTTGCGATACTGGACCAGTTCCAAGTGCAATTCTGAACGTGATAGAGGAGTGTGAACGTGATGAATTTGCATCATGTAGCCCAGCCTATTCTGCGCTACAAAGTTATGAGCTAACGAACCTCGACATACAGCAAATATTTCAATACCGTCTCCAAGATCAAAATAACGATGGCCGAGAGGCAGTGTGTCAGTGGTTTGTGGAGAACTTGGATGTCATCCGGGACACGTTCATTCCAAAAACATATCCCAGGGAGTGGAGGAACAAAGGGTTGCATGGGGAGTTCTTTGATCCATTGACGATTGCGACACTTGTGCTGGCGATTTTATCGACCGTTTGTGTGTCATTCTGTGCTCTCTTTTCCAAATTCTTTGAAAAGACCAGGGTTATGGTGAGATCTAGCTTGTCCTCATATTATGAATTCTCTCAAACTGCAAATGCAAGACTTTCCTCACCATTTTGTTTATATCTCAACTTATGTTGTTTTGTGTATACAAGATATATGCACAGGTTGATTTCCTGCTCTTCATTCTTTCGGGGCTATTCCTTGTCGGTGTGTCTGCTATACTTTATAGCATCCCTCCCTCAAATGGAGTTTGCGCTGCGAGACCTTGGTTCCTTGTGGTTGGTTATTCTCTTGAGCTGATCCCCCTTGCTGTGAAACTTGCTGCGTGAGTGCATGTCTTAGTCTCCTTCTTTCTTTCTTTGGCATGACATTGCCTTGTTTTTGCCATCTAATAAACTCTACCCGCCAAACATATTATTTACAATGTTCATATCAGCATAAATAAAATATGCAACCAAAGCCGGAGTATGAAGAAGATTAAAGTCAAGAAAAGCGATTTATATAAGTTTGTTGGAGGATGCATCCTTGTTGTTCTGACTTACCTAGCGACTTGGACCGCTGTCGATGCACCAGTTTCAAACACCAAGATGACACTGACAGACGAAGTAACTGATAGGGGCAACGTAGTTGTTGAAGCATCAGGTTTCTGTGCATCGTCTACAAACGCATGGCAAATTGCCACCTTTGCGTACCTCCTCGTATTGCTCATCATCACAGCAGCAATTGCTACGCAGAATCGTCACATTCGACAAGAGTTTAACGAAGCACGCTACCTCGCCTTCATGATATATTCACATATCATGTTCATGGTCTTGAGACTAATTATTTATTTTGTCCGTGAAAAGCTGGCCAGCCCAAATGCTGTTTCCGCCGCAAATTCAATCCTTTTGAGTATGGATATTTTTATCACCATTGGTATATATTTCGTGCCCAAACTTGTTGAGGCAAAAAGGTCACACGATGAAGCCCGGAAAGCATCCATACCAATCTCTACAGGCCAAACCAGCTTTGGAAGGAGAAGCTCATTGTCAGAAGCAGATCCACAATCTTTTACCTGGCGTATCAATCAAGATTCTTCCATTCGCTTAGACGGAGTTGAACAAGATGATAATATGCAAGCTGGACCCCGAGTATCATGGAAAATGGATGAAATTGGCGTACCTGATGTAAAAGAAGATTCTTCTATGAGCTCGGTAGAAAATGAAGGAAATAATGTTCAAACTGTAAATGGTGACTATGTTGAAAAGGGCAATCCTGAACCTCGAGTATCAATCCTGAAAAAGCTCTCTTCTACTGGCTCGGTTGTAAAAAATGATGATCATATAGTACATGGGGCATCATGGAAAATTGATGCAAGAGTGAGTGCTTGCTCGGTTGAAAATATTGAACACCATGATGTGCGTGCTGAAAATGGTGATCACATGGCAAATGGTATTCCTGAACGACGAGGATCATGGTAAATGGATGCAAGTGAGGATGATGAACCTGATAAACAATGGCACAGATTCCCAGTCACAACTGCAAAGGTGCAGAAAAGAACAGTGTAATGTGATGCAATAAATAGATTAAATGTTTTTCATACTGGCACTATCTGTCTTTTCAACATCACATACTTCCTGCAAGTCATGAGCCCATGGAATAACTGGCTGTTATTTATGCTAAGCCTGTCTACCACAAAATGGATAGTCTATCTTGCTGTAACAATTTTTGTTTCACACGGGTGTTCATTGGACACCCGGCTGGACTGTTAGAGAACAGTAGTAGTAACGTGAAAATTAGACAGGTTTATACCTACATCTCTTCTTTGAGTGATGCCTAGACACCGGGTCTTTTCAATTGTCATGTTTTTCACAACAAGGCCGTGACCGGGTTGGTAGCCCAGCATCCACTCTCGTGGATCGAGGCAACAGAGCTTGCTAAAGGACTTTGAAACTCTCATCAACTAGAGTCGGAAAGAGGTT
>JALLOX010000383.1:0-12440 GCA_036939695.1 Thalassiosira ordinaria | reverse complement strand
CTCGCTATGCGAGTCACTTAGTTGGGCTTACTGGCATCATCCAACATAGATATCTCTGCTGGACAAGCCAAATTGCCAAAATTTGAAAGATATTCTTCTGATGGTGTTTTTTCATGAATTTTTAATTGCGTCATGACCAAAGCTGTTTTGTGCTCAGTAACAATATACTTTCTGCTGGCACGAGCCTTACTTTTGCAATTTTACACTATTTGCTGGCAACAGCTTTACTTTTTGCAGGTACAGTATTTATAAATAGTGGCAACATATTCCACTCCGGCATATTAGAAACAGCCTTTTGGATATTATTTTGACATTGTCATATGTATTATCATGTAGTAAAAAATACGCTGTAATAATGAATGTGAAAAATACGAATACTCTGCCTTCTGATTGAGTTCTGCCAAATAGAAAAAAAACTCTATTTTGAATCTCATCATACCTATGGATAACAAACGATGGTGGTAGAATGATACAATCCTAAAATAGGTTTCTTATGATCTATCAATTGAATCAAACAATTTCTTATCTGCACCATGGCTTTTGACATAGCAGAACTTTTTATAATCACAACATTATGATCTCGTACGATAACTACCAGCCTCTAAATCAAGACTTGCCGGTTCTAGAGCAGAAGAGAAATGGCCTGAAAACAAACATTGTTTGTCAAAGATCCCATTACTTTTCCACGTTTTATTGCTTCTGCATACCTACATCATTATTAATTATAGTCAATAGCTACATTGATGTTCTAGACCCCAAAAGCTTTTTCGGTGTTTCATTTTTCCATTATTGCCTGCTAAATATAATGAAATCGTAATACCTCCAGGATTAAAATTAAAATTGGCACTTACAGTTTCACATCTCGTGCATATTTCTGTCGTATCTTGAATGCAACCATATCAGGCTTGTGAAACACCCCCCCAGACCGTACACGAAGCAAATTCGCCCAATCTCCCCCCCCACGTGTGACATTGAGATTAGCATGATCATTTGCATCCAACCACAATCTCAACATTTTTTCAGGATTTCCAAGCATTCCATCCNAACAAATATATTTGCCGCGGTGGGTCCTGCTAAAGCAAATCTATCATTGTCCCCTCCAAATGTATGCCAGCCAGGTAAATGTAGATCTGTATCACCAAGACCAGAATGTGGTATATCGACGGGAGTTATCAACAGTGTATCCGATCGTGCAAATACATACATATCATATCCATGACGTTGCTGTTCTTGTTGCCGTTGTAATTCGAATGCATAATATGCGGAAGTAAACGCCTCCTTCATCGAATGACCCTTCCGGAATACGTTCATCATTGTTTGCACATTCAATGATGCAAAGTTTTTAGTAATATTTGCTTGCATCCAAGATAGTTTGGTCTTATCAAATTCTGATTGTGATGATGTGGTTAATTGTGCTGGTATGCCACCTGCTGCATTCAGTATTGCTTGTATACCATCGGGTGACTCGAGTTGGACGTTCCTCTCTTCAGTCCGGACGTTGGAGAAGGGCTTTTGGTGGAGATCATTGTACATGTGCATGTGAGCTTTGAAACAAACATGTGGGTTTCGTTCGACGATTTGTTTCAGGTAGGCTTTGTAAATATATTGAAATGCTTTTGGAACTCCGAACAGAACTAGGGCAGCTGATATGCATTGCTTTTCATTTTCACCCCCTTTAGGATTTGTTGGATTTGTACCGTTGATAGCAGTCGAACCATTGATAGTGGGTAGAACATTGTTGGTTAAATGCTCCATCCAAGATGCATCGAGCTGATTGTTGGCATACCATAACATGATTGTGGACGAAGAGGCAACGCATAGGAGTAAGATCATCTTAATGACCCTGCCCGTGCTACCAAGGCGCCTGTGCCCAACTCCTCCACGCAATGGCCCCGATGAGACTGTATTGGTGGTGTCATCCAATTCACCGGACGGCGTATTATCTTCCGCATTAGTTTGCATCTTCTTCCAGTAGCCGTTGCAAGTTGCAATTGACCCCTTGTGCCNGTGGCTCATGCGCTCGCAGAAAGACGATGGTTTCAATCTCCTCGAAGTCGGAGGCCATTGGGACCTTTGGGCTGGAGTTATCTCCAACACAGAAGTATCCATTGAATGTAATGCCTGTTCCGACGACAGTGACTGCAACTTGAACGGTGTGTGCGATGTTGATGATGGGGTATGTGTGTGCAATAAAGAGGATGGGGTCTTGTTTCTAGGGACACACTGCGAATCCAAGTTGAAGGACAAATGCAAAACAATAGTAAGCGAAGCAGATGGCGGGATATGGTCAATTGATAAGGAAGATTGGATGGTCTCGGGTGATGACATATTCCAGCTTTACAGTCGCCCTGCTTACAGCTACGTCCCAGGGACGGCAAGTTCAGACAAATCTTATTTCCCAGATCCACCCAACGACGGTTATTCACTTCTATATTCGGGGCTGCGTTGGTTTGTTATGTATCTTCAAGGGACATCTGAAGAATCAATGTTCGAGTTTTATGAATGGCAGTCGGCTAACTACCATGCCTTTTGGTGTGTATAGTTGTGCTTTGTTTTCAAGACTCAACCACCATACCAATTTCACCAGCATTTGCCTCATTATATTTAATTCATCTCCATCTTATGAATCAGGTCCAGGACTAATGATGGTGATTCAACTTTTCTAATCAGTGAACCAACCACGAGAGACGGCCCAGTTGGAGTTGATTTCTTTAAGATCCGCGAACGAGGCACTGAACAATTTGGGCCATTTGGCTTCCTCGTGCCAATGCAGCCAGCTGGGCGTGGACTATTTCGCTGCGAAGGTGATGCTGTTACATGTTCTTTTTGCCCTGATGGTGTATCAGCTCCGAATGACAAAGTTGTTAACCCTGCATATTGAATGACCTGTGGTTACTTAAACGACTTTTATGCACTGAACTTCAAGGAAGGAGATGATGAATGCAAGAATGTGCAACTCTATGAACCACTTTGCTGCCCCAGCGGCTCGTATAGCGGAGTCGACAGTTGCTCTTTCTGCTCAGATGGGATCACGGCAGAAGAGAACTACATTGTCCCTGACAGCAATGGGCTGAATTGTAGAAGTCTCCTTGAATACACTTTGCCATTGAAGCAGAATGACGACCTCTGCAAACAGATTCTACTAGCGGAAGAAGTGTGCTGTCCCGCAGCTGAAGTAAATGCAACAGATTTCAACGTGGAAGAACCAGGAGGGAAACCAGACACCCCAGACAATTTGAACAGTTGTACTTTTTGCCAAGATGGGATCACGGCAGAAGCAAACTACATTGTGCCAGAGAGCGGTAATCAAACTTGCAGTAGTCTCAAAGACTTTGCTATGTCGTTGCAGCAGAGCGATGTCGTGTGTGGACAGATCCAGCTTGCAGAGGAGGTGTGTTGTTCCTTTTTTTGAGATATTCCCGGGCTGCGCAGATAGGGGCTATAGGGCTGAGGCAAACATATATGTTGTGAATGTAAATGATGATCGATGGCTGGAGATTGCTGGTGGGAATACACAAACTTTTACCTTTGGGTTTCCCAGTAGACGTGGAAGAACTCAAGAACTCGGAATCATTGCCCTTGTACAAAATGATGAATATTGTGGCATAGGTAGATATTATCTGTTCAAGGAGACATATATTGTTTTATATTCTAAGCCAGGCTTAGGCTTTCAAATAGTAGTAGTAAGGTGCTGTTTTCTTCGGTATCCTATTTTGTATCCTATCATGCAAACTTAAGATCCGCGCCAAAAATGCCTGAGGCTGTCACCACTTTCAGTGTCATGGATCCCTTGGTTCGATTCGATCACCTCAAACCCCACAGCTATCCATTGGGTTACACAAACTCAATCCTGCCAATTGCATGAGCTCTCTCTCTCTCTCTCTCTGGAGGTAGAGAGTAGTTGTGGTTGTCAAGCAATGGTGAAGCCAAGAGAGTGAGACGGATATTGGCGATACCATGAAAATATATGATGCGTACACAGGACCTTAATAATATCATCGCTAAGATACTGGTGTCAAGTCGTCAGCTCACAAAGATCGAAGTGAAAGAGGTGAAACAAAATACCTATGATGTCTCATTTTCCACAATTCGTTCAATTTCATATCTGACCGTGATCTGACCCCTCCCTTCCGCAAAATTGATTTGCATAATATTATTGAATTCTTCCCACCCAAAACACAACATGATCGACCCTAAAACAATAATGGAGTGTGTTGGAACGGCCATATTGGTCTTCACAATCCAAACAGCCAGCTCGGACCTGGCCCCCGTAGCCATCGGAGCTGTCCTAATTCGCGGGTGGGCCCGTGTCCGGTGCTCATTACAATCCTGCCATCTCCCTTGCCGTGGCACTCCGCGGTAGGATGGAATATGCGGAGATGGCAGCCTATTGGGCTGCACAGGTAATTGGAGGTATCTTGGGAGGGTTGTGCGGAGGAGTTGTTAGTGCGTCCTTCTCTGTTGTTGATATGGCGGATGATGCATCGTACCTTCAGGCACTGCTCGCCGAGTTAGTTTTCACGTTTGTTCTTTGCTTTGTGGTGCTAGCTGTGGCTACCAACCCCAAGGCAGACGACAATCATTACTTTGGTCTAGCTATTGGTCTGGTTGTGATGTCTGGAGCAATCACTGCCGGTCCAATCTCCGGCGGCGCTTTCAATCCAGCTGTTGTGCTGGGTCTTAGTATTGCTGGTGCATTGTCAAACATTGGATATGGAATGATGGTGGTGGTTGCTAATCTACTTGGTGGAGCAATTGCTGCTGGATGCTTTCGTGTAACCATCGTTCTTGATGATGGGTATCAGGGCATTTAAATTCAAGCAGGTACTGAAGCATGATAACCTTATTTTCATATATCAAGAAGCCTGAAAGAAAATCTCAGCCCAAGAAAAATGAAATGAATGTTGACATGGATGAAAAGGGCTTTGTTTGTCAGGGGTAGATTGGGTTCATTCTTCATTGATATGATAGCAGCAATATTAGCAAAAACATCAGACATAGCACTCCATTATAGCACAGAGCATATCAGTTTTTTTATCAAGAGAAAGTGCATGAAGAGGCAATACCCAACGTGGATTATCATGTTGACCTGTCTATTCCACAAAACCTGCATTAGCAAGAATTCTGCAAGTCTCTATGTACTCATTATTAGAGGCATGCATTCTCCATTCTTTTTCATTCTCATACTTTTGTATTGATATGTTAGCATGTTAGCAGCAATAGCAAAGCGTCAGACATAGCATTACTAGCAAGAGCAAATCGTCATCTTGGGAGATAGACCGCATCAGTTTTTACCGGCACGTTCCTCCGAGAGAGATAGCCAACGTAGGCAATACTCATCGTGAATATTTGCATCGGACTATCTCTATTCCACCAAACCTGCATTGGCAAGGATTCTCTGCGAGTTTCTATACTATCTCGCACTACCATCATTAGATGCATGCATTCTCCACTCCTTTGCATAATTTTGTATATGCTTCCTCTTCAAACCAATCTTCAGCGATCCCTCCATAATATCTCGCCCATCCACCCTCTTTGGAAACTCCCGAAAGTAATGAAGTATCCCCTCAAACTTCCTCCCCATCAAATCCTCCGACGCATACTCCAACAACGACAACATGACACGATACACCACCTTCCATCCCTCCACCAAGAAACAATCCCACACCCTTGCCACCAAATCAAATGGGAATTTGGAAACGTAAATTGTCACCAACCATTCGGTAATAAACATGGATACATGCACGCCCTGCTCCTCAAAGTGTGCATACAACTGTGGAAGGAATTTGCCAATCAACTTCTCGGCAATGTACAGCACTTCGTGCGTGCCGGCCATATCCTCCCCGAACAAATCGCAGAGTTTGTAGGGTTGATGGTTCATTACCACTGCTAGTAGCCAGAAGGAGGATTCCTCATTGTTGTTTAGGAAGGTTAGGAACATGGCGACAATATAGTTCATTCCCTGGCAGTAGCCCACGGTGGTATGGTACATGTTGTAGGCTCGTAGGACGTTGCGTAGTGCATCCTGGCCGTGACCGAGTTTTGAGACTTGTAAATCTTTTTTGGTTTGTTGTGTGGAATTATTGTTGCTGTTGTTTCCTCCGTTTCCAAAATCAACAAGAAGCTCACCATTAGAATTGTAAGTTGTTTCTCCTCCATTGCAACAATCAAGAAGCTCATTTGAGAACTCCACATTCTGGATGGATTCATTGAACTCTCTCTTCTTGGCTTCTATAACCTGAGCAATATTTTTGGAGGAAGATGCATTGTCATCTTCCCCATTCTCTCCTATTTCCTCATCATAGTCATCATCTGATGGCACATCATTTTCTGAAGTATTCATCTCATTTTCACTCTCCTCATCAAAGCCACTATGAAAAAGATAATGTCTCGGAAACGTACGATGAATATCCCTCTCTATAGTTTCCAACAAATTCCCCACCCTACTAATACTTGCTGTATCCCCAGAATTTTCCAATTCTTTCATTTTGGTATATTCAATTTGAGCCTGGGATACAAGTTGTTTGTACCTTCCAGGATTGGCTGCCATGAGCATATCTGCTCCAGTTAGAGTCATCCATGCCTTTTCTCTTAAAGAATCTGGTAGGCCACGTCGTGCATATGATTTTAATTTTGCTTGGTGATTCGATCCTAATATCCCTAGCTTGGACGTGGCGCTAGAACTAGCAGAATTATCTTTTGATTTTGGAACTGTTGCATGTTGTGTACCTCCTTTCTTTTTGTGCAGCATCTTTTCCCATTTGTGATTGTCCTTGGGACGCCGGCCAGCAGCGATTGATTCTTTAGCGGTGTTGTTGGCGGAAATGCTGCTAGAGCCATCCTCATCGATCAAAAAGCCATACTTGTCCATTCGAATGATCCCTCCGTTGCCATCCTGAAACGCTGCAGCCAATGACGGCGACTGCGATGATGATTCATTATTTGTTGCCGAAGCATTCTTCTTCTTGAAGAGACGTTTCATATCTATCTCTCTGTTGATGCCAGTTTAGATTGTAGGGGGCTGGGACGGATTGGAAATCTTTGGAAATAATAAACTGGAAGCACTTTGATGGGGGGGGGGTTGGCCTTTAGTTTATTGATTGGACATGGTATCGCTAGTGATGCGGCCAGTGAGCAGGCTGACCCCCACCATTGAGCAGGCATTGAGCAGCCCGTGTTCAGCGTAGGAATTAGTACTAGTCTACGGGGATCCTTCGGGGGCACGGAAGCAATGATTGTGTTGTTGTGAGAGACACTCGACTGTGGGATGAGCATACTTATGACGATATAGACATATCTCGTATTTACTCCCTTTTTTAAATTTTTGGCTTATTCTATACGTTCTGAATAATACAATAACAAAAGTATTGATTGTTTTGTACTTTGAGGTACGATTGAGAAGCGCTCAGTGAATCCAGCCACATACCGACTATCTATATGTACATTACTATTATGTTGATAATTACTCTTTTTATTGATTTTTTGGACAGTTCTCGCTCAGCTGATATTACATTAACTTTCACGAATCCAAAATATCAAATATTGACTGAGTTATGGCTGTAGAACGCCAGCTGCTCAGCTGTGAGCAGATGTGCCTCAAATCGGCGCAATTGAGCAGTGCTCACTGGCCGCATCACTAGGTATCGCTATCATATTATGTAATGACGAAATCCCGCTCTCAGCTTCGGGTTCTTCGCTTCACGTGAACCGTACAATATTTGGATACTTTTTGGATATATAAAAGCACGTTTGTATCTATATCGAATATAATATCTTATTATATGACCATATTTCAAGAATATGTGCCCAAATTCCAAAACCGACAGGGGGAGCGAAGATGTCGACAGTAAAGGGGGTTTAGCATTAGAGAATAAAATATTACCATGAGTATGAGCTCTTAGATTAGACCTCATTAGGTGTCATTAGTGATTTTTTTAGCATATTCCTTGGATACTTATGCGCTGGGGTATCTTATAATATTGAATCTCTAATTTCTAAAAAGTATAAAAATGATGTCTCCTTTAAAAAATCCCCCCAGAGCCCCCAGACCTGTCCGTGCCGAGACCCAACTCGTCAAAAGATGAATGCAACAAAACTCTACTACGATCACCTTGCTCATCCTCGCCATGTGGCTCTACTCTTTCCGCACCGGACCAGGCATGTGCTGCATCAGTGCGGCGTGCCTGGTGGCATTCATCGTCCTCGTCAATCAAGGAGGAACATGATTTCTAGCTCAGCTGCGTTCCAATCGCAGTAGCTTCGCACAAGACATGGTGCATATTCGTGAGACAATGGTGGTATTCCATACTGTGCCAGTGGTGTGTGTTCCTCACTCTTCACAAGTTGGATGACGAAGGTGGCAGCAAAAATGAAAGTACATGCAGTGGCTTCTTGATTCGGGATGATATTATCCTTTCAAGCCGCGAGTGCTCCAATTCACACATTAGCTTTGATTTTCCAGGAGTGGGCAAGTTAGATGCCACTCCTCATAACCGCCTCAACAAAGAGAGGGGTGGCAAAGTACCACTGGATTCTCGTCTTGGTTTTTAAAGGCCAATCCACCATTTCATTATCATTTTCTTGGTCAGCCTCCTGTTCGAAGATTAAGATGTTTCTGAGCCAAAATAATAATCAATCTACAGGAAAGAAGCATGGTAGAACATCCGTGAATGTAAAGTTCAAAAGCTGATTGTACATAGCTTTCCTGTAAATGGAGAGCTTGTCCCACTGGGTCATCTCAAACACATTTTGCCAAGGAATATTCTGTGGGAAGAAACTGATTCAAATGACTCAACAACCTACATGATACAAAACAACTCTGATCATTGGTGGACCCAAACAATCACCCTTACAAAGGAGGAGAATACAATGAAGAACATGTTCAAAGTGAGTTTGTGTAACCCATAGAGTTTGTGGTGATCGAATCGAACCAAGGGATCCATGACACTTGAAGTGGTGACAGCCTCAGGCATTTTTGGCGCGGATCTTAAGTTTGCATGATAGGATACGAATTAGGATACCAAAGAAAACAGCACCTTACTACTACTATTTGAAAGCTTAGACCATGTAAAACAATATCTGTCTCCTTGAACAGATAAGTCTACTTATGCCACAATATTCATCGTTTTGTACAAGGGCAATGATTACAAGTTCTTGGGTTCTTTCACGTCTACTATGGGAAACCAAAGGTAAAAGTTTGTGTATTCCCACCAGCAATCTCCAGCCATCAATCATCATTTACATTCACAACATACATGTTTGCCTCAGCCCTAAAGCCCCTATCTGCGCAGCCCGGGAATATCTAAAAAAAGGAACAACAAACCTCCTCTGGAAGCTGGATCTGTCCACACACGACGTCGCTCTGCTGCAACGACATAGCAAAGTCTTTGAGACTGCAAGTTTGATTCCCGCTTTCTGGGACAATGTAATTCTCTTCTGCCGTGATCCCATCTTGGCAAAAAGTACAACTGTTCAGATTGTCTGGGGTGTCTGGTTTCTCTCCTGGTTCTTCCACGTTGAATTCTGTTGCATTTACTTCAACTGTAGGACAGCACACTTCTTCCGCTAGTAGAATCTGTTTGCAGAGGTCGTCATTCTGCTTCAATGGCAAAGTGTATTCAAGGAGACTTCTACAATTCAGCCCATTGCTGTCAGGGACAATGTAGTTCTCTTCTGCCGTGATCCCATCTGAGCAGAAAGAGCAACTGTCGACTCCGCTATACGAGCCGCTGGGGCAACAAAGCGGTTCGGCCAGCTGCATATCCTTACATTCATCACATCTCCTTCCTTGAAGATCAGTGCATAAATGTCGTATAAGTAACCACAGGTCATTCCATATGCAGGGTTAACAACTTTGTCATTCGGAGCTGATTCACCATCAGGGCAAAAAGAACATGTAACAGCATCATCTTCGCAGCGAAATAGTCCACGCCCAGCTGGCTGCATTGGCACGAGGAAGCCGAACGGCCCAAATTGTTCAGTGCCTCGTTCGCGGATTTTATAGAAATCAACACCAACTGGGCTGTCTTTCGTGGTTGGTTCGCTGACTAGGTAAGTTGAACCATCATAAGCCTTGGACCTGTTTCACGAGATCACGAGATTGAGATGAATTCAATATGATGAGGCAAATGTTGGTGAGATTGGTACCTTGGACGAGTCTTGAAGGAGCTGCTCAGCATCCCAACAAGGTGATGGTGGAGGGCGTGACACGAACTAGTCAACGAGGTCTGCCAAAGGAGGTGATTCAACATGAAGTGAAGAGCAAGAAGGATATCACAAAGGTGAAGGGCACTGTAAAGGCGGCAGTGTTGGAAAGGTGTGCTCCGTTAGAGGACACACCCCTCATAGCAGCGTCAGTTTACGATCAGAAGGGCGTGCATTTCCTATCAACGTGTGTGGAGAAGATTGAATGGGTAGAGAAGACTCGGCTGACTTGGGATCACTCCACAGGAACTAATAAGATTGGGCGCTTTCTCCGCTTGAGTATCAATGATTCATACAACAACAACATGAACAATGTTGATGTTGCAGATCAGCTCCGTGGTAGCTATCGTCCTGACAGGTGGATGAGGAAGCAGAAGTGGCGGTGGGCTATGTTCTTTTGGGGACACGGCACTCTCCTTGTCAATGCATACGTGTCTTACAGGCGGTTCATGAGGAGGAAAGGCAGGAGGCCTATGACTCATTATGATTGGCGTGAGAGTGTTGTCCTTGCAAAGATCTGTCCATCAAAGTTTGGAGCGGGCAAGCAGCAGTTATTCATCGCCATCCAACGTGGTGAGTATCGAGCAACGTGCCGGCTAGGTAGCAAGAGGAGTGATAGCAGCGTTGCTTCCAAGAGAAAGAATGATGACACTGCCTCGACCCGATCAGCAAAGAAGGCTCGTACTGAGGTAAAGTATTTCAGTGCTGCTCAGATTGAAGACAAGGAAAGCGATCTTAACACCATCCGCCTGGACCCAGAGCTCCGTCATCTCCCCGTTCCAGCAAACCGCACTGCTACCAACGGGATTAGCTGTCAGCTCTGTCGCTGGGCAACTGGAAATAAGTACTCTGCTCAGCTCACAAAGTGTACAGATTGTTCCATGTACCTGTGCCTATGGTGTTATCAGCCATTTCACACTGTGCCTATCTTCAACAAGGCTTTCCAAGATCGGATGTGCGTGGAGATTGAAAAGAGGCTTCCGAAGAAGAAGAAGCCTGCCAAGAAACCTGAGGCGAAGAAGGCCAAGACCAGCAAGGCCAAGGCCAGTAAGGCTGCAAAAACAAAGAGAAAGGCTCCTAAATCAAAGGGAAAGAAATAAAGTGGTCTTTTTTGAATAGTTCTAAGCTAATCGTACTGTTTCGGTCAAAATCTGGTTTTCATTGCCCGGGAGCCTACCCGACGTCCAAACCATCCCAGTATCCCGCGCTAAAGTATAGTTCATGAGCTTCGGGGAGGGAAATCCTTGCAATTTATCCTCATAGCAACAATATATGCTCATGGGTTGATATTATCTTGCTCAGGGGGGCTGGGTAAGAGGAGTTCTAAAATTATATGCTGTTTGGTACACATGTGTACCCGAATTTCCAACAAGTAAGAGATACAAACCAAAACGCGTGGTAGTTAGTCGACTGCCATTCATAAAACTCGAGCAGTGATGCTTCATTGAATAACCCTGGAAGAAACATCACAAACCAACGCAGCCCCGAATATAAGTGCCAAACTGTCGGTTCCGGATGGCTCTGAGAAAATAGATTTGTCTGAACTTGCCTGAGACGTAGCTGTAAGCAGGACGACTGTAATGCTGGAATATGTCCCATCACCGGAGACCATCCAATCTGCCGCATCAATTGACCATATCCCGACATCTGCTTCGCTTACTATTGTTCTGCATTTGTCCTTCAACTTGGATTCGCAGTGTGTCCCTAGAAACAAGACATCATCCTCTTTATTGCACACGCATACCCCATCATCAACATCGCACACACCGTTCAAGTTGCAGTCGCTGTCGTCCGAACAGGTATTGCATTCAATGGATACTTCTGTGTTGGAGATAACTCCAGCCCATAAGTTCCCAATGGCCTCCGACTTCGAGGAGATTGAAACCATCATCTTGTTCTGCATTTGTCCTTCAACTTGGGTGACATTTTTACAATGAGTTTCAAGGCGGCTACATTCAATAAACATATTCCATTGTTTGTTGGGGTAGACGAGTATATGGATGGGGATGACAGCCCTGAGCCATAAGTATGGCAGGGTGTCAGAAGTACTACTCACAGCTCAGGTCTGCGGGACTTGATCGTGGAGCGAGCTAAAGGTTGTCACGAGGGAATTAGTATTAAACATAGTCTACAGAATAGACCAAAACATAACTTAGGAGAGTTGAGAAGAGAAAATAGCTTCTACTGAGTAATTACTTGCTCGGTCTAGCAGGGCACGTTTGGAGACTTCTAACAGC
>JALLOX010000382.1:0-11911 GCA_036939695.1 Thalassiosira ordinaria | reverse complement strand
TTTGTGTCCAACCAAAACGTTTGTGATCAGGCCCAGTGGGAGTACATAATAAACACTCGCTCTGTGAACTCAACCGGTACACAGCGAGAGTACCGAATAGAGCGGTACTCCCCCGACATTATATATAAAAGATACTACCTCAAACTGCTGTACATGCGTATGTACCACTTACCATACTCTCTATGGTATTATTATTTACGCTATCGTACATTCGACATAGGTATGGTACTGTACCAAAACTCCCCACAAATCTCGTTCTCCTCTCTCCTCTCACGCCACGCGCAGCCCCTAACCCCCCAGAAGAAACAAATAGAGCCAAAGCCAACGGGAGAAAGCATCAACAACAATCTATTTTTTTGGCAGCAACCTTCCACTTATCTTGACTCAACAGTCTGCTTTCACAAGATACTTCATCTGCATCTACATCATGGCAACCATTTGCTTGAGATCAATTGGCTCGGGCATTGCCTCCGACAGTATCACAATTCCTAACAATGTGAACTCTGATATCGACGGCGGAGACAACAGTGACGACAGCTTGGCCTCCTTTGTCGATTTTCTCAATGAACCTACCAAGGAACCAAATCAAAGCGACAGATCCACACCAAAGAGTGTAAGCTTCGTTAATGAAGAAAACGAGTATTCACATTCAGCTTCAGATTTAACATTACATGAGATGCCACCACTTCCCTTCAGCTATAATGATAATGGCGGTACCAATACAAGAGCAGAAACGAGCGCTGCCGCTCACAGAGAAGACAAGATCGCCAAGGCCATATCAACGCATCCTTCTCGCTACGAACCAAGGGGTCTTCCAGAGCCTGCCATCCTACGCGATGGACCTAAGCAGCGCCCGCGACTTCAACTGCCAGCACGGAACAACGATGACGTACTCCGACTTGAAGGATTGGTGCTCCAAAAGCGCCACGCGACGCATACCGAGAAGACTCGGTACCTCGTCCTAGACTTCAAGTTGGGCTCCATTTCAGTGTACCCCAAACCTCCGCCTAGCTATCTACCCTCTTCACGGAGGCTACTCTCCTCACGAAGGATATCGAGACGGAACATCAGTACTTTCTCAGTCCCTAGTGTAAGAAATCTTCGTTCAAATGCAGAGAAAAGCATCCGAAGATCTTGGACATCGAGTCTTGATGAATCTGATTATAGCGAAGAGGAAGACTTGGGATCTTCTCAGGTGACATGTGAGAATTTGACACATATTTCTCGCAAGAGACATTTTGCTGGTGGTGCTTGGGAACCAAAATTTACCATTCCAGGTTCTGTCAATTGGAAGATTAGGTAAGAGTCGGAGTATTCTGTTGAGAGATCTTGCAGTGTCTTTGATTGCAAAATACAAGTCTCAATCAGCTATACTTGTCATGCTTACACATCTTTCTCAATACAGGGATGTAGAGAACGATTCAACCATGTTTCAATTAGTCATCCTACCTGACCGTGAAGATGACACGGAAGAAAGACATCAGTCCTTCAGTACTTACGAGACAATGGACTCGATTGATGGGACCGAAGAACTCATGGGAAGCTCTCGTATGGATTCTGGCCGAACCGTTTTCTTGAGGTCCAAGATGGCTCGTCACATGTCCTTCAGGCGTTCTGCATCATCAACCTCCGAGCAAAAGGAAAGAGATATCTACCAGTTCCGTGTTTTGCTTGATGGTAACGAGAAATATGTATGGCTCCAAGCTGCAGCTGAGCTCGGACGTCTTTTGGATCCTATCAATATTGAAAGGGCAAAGTGAGTAGCAATCGTTGATTTATGAAGACATTCCTTGTCCCGTACATTCCTCAAAGGAATATTGCATATCATGTTTCGTTCTTTTAGGAAGCTATCTTTAACTCTTCCCTCAGCTATCAGTTCCAAGTCCCATTTTGCAGCGCTTAGATATGCCGAGTGGGCACGTCTAATTGACGAGAAAAAGAATGTGTCAAAATTGCACTTTGACATCCACGCAGGAGAAACAGTCAAAGAGGGTAGAGAAAAAGAGGAGAGTGGCCAGTACAATGCAACACGTCTCTTGAAAATCATTCCAACCTATGCCTACAGGAACAGGCGCATGACAGAGAAGGGTTTGTACCGTGATATGGCAACTGCTAGTGCAAGATGGGAAGATTTCCGGGAGCAGACAGTTGGAGACCGCGAGGAAGAAATGATTGGCAGCTTGCATGCAGAGGTCTTAGCATGCCATGGCTTGGTAAGTTGATGTCATGTTCTACATGCATTTTACAAAATGTGCCAATAGCTTAACTTTTGTTTGCATCGTCTTATCATGAACTTCAGCCTAAACTGGACAAGTTGTCATTGACTGATGCAGTCTGCTACTTTGTATGCGGGCCATATGCTTTTGCATCTGATGTAATTGATGGATTTCTTAGCCCCGTGTGGCCGAGCAAGTCTCGTCGCGCATGCATCTTCCCGCTCTTTCATGCGTACCAAAAGCTATTTGTCGGCGTATTCGATGACGATGGCGCTGGGCAGAACGATGATTATGCTGGCCGTGTAGTGATCGACATGGCACGGCTGCGTCCAAACTCAGTGTATGACATATTCCTTCCCCTGCGGGAGTATACTAATACGTATATCAAGAGGTCCCGCGGAGTGATTCATCTCCGATTGCGTGTTGAATGGCACGATGAACGGAAGGCAGTTCTGTCGTACCTGAAGCTTCCCAAGAAGACGCAAGAACTTGGCAATGCTGTGACTTTGAATTGTGCTGATCACAAGGCCTTCAGAAATGTTGTCTTGACAGTTCAAGGAAAAGATGTGCCTGGCCGTTACAAGTCATTGGTACGGACGGGTTTGCAAAGAGAAATGAACCTTTATGTGGCAGTGCTTACGGTGAGATGCTAGAATACCATTTGATGATGCCTTTTATCCTTTATCTGTACACTAATGTTATCCTATCACTGATATTGTGTTTTCATTTTAAGACAACTATGAAAGAACAAATTCGAGACATAGCCCTTTATGCAAACCCACCTCTGAGCCTGTGCATTTTCAATGCCTGGATGCATTGCATTTACGCAAACACATTGGCCTATGTCCCTGCTTACTTGATGTCTGGAATCCTCATTTTGCTATTGGTAAATTATTTCAAGTATGGAGCGGATGATGATTTCAACTATGGATTCAGGCCTATATCCCTAAGAGAGATAATTCAAGTCCTGCTTTACGGAGGTCCAAACACAAACTATATAAAGCCACTAAAGATGGCAGGGCAAAATGAAGCAACCAATGATATTCATGATCATATGGAGTTTCCATTTTCTGAAGCAGGCCGCTACACTGACGGGAAGTTTTCACATACCTATGTTGATACTTGTGATATCTCTCTTGAAGACGAGGACGACAACTCAAATGTATCACGGAAAATGTCGTTGGGAGATGACAAATTGTCATGTAAGTGTACTTTTTTGACTTGATTCCTATTTTTTGCATTAAGCTCTCACAAGTCATCTCCAATCTTTCTTGTTTACCTTAGGGCACAAAGCTAGAAGAAGTTCCTTCACAAGTTCCTTCACAAGATCAAGTATTAATGGCAATGGCGAAGCTAATGAAGTTGAAGAGCAGATTGGAGAGTCAGGCATCATTGCCAATCAATTTGTCCCTCTCCATACCAATTCCAGTTTCTCCAGTGATATGATCAACAAGGACAGATTTATTTGCCAGAGCAACGAGCAAGTAAAAAATGATATAATTTCAGATAAAGTGTGGAAAAGGCAGGAGCTACCTGAGCAAAACGCTGCAGTGAAAGTCGAGTCCAAGTCAACGCCTCTGAAGGAAGAAATCACACACGTGAAGGATATTTTACAGCAAAAAACAATGCGCTTGTTTGACGATCGTCTATTCATCGTGGATAAGGCTGACATCGACAACTCGAATGGAAAAGAGAATGAATTGGATCAAGCAGTTGGGGAGAAAAATAGTAACCCAATAAATGCCATGATTGCAGAGTTTGCAGGACCTGGCCTTGAGGGGTTAAAAGTTGGATTGTCGGTGTGCCGATCGATGTTCAATCTTTTTACTTGGCGTGATCCCTTTTTGACAACCCTCTTCTTCCTTGGTTCCTTTTTTGCTTTGTTTGTGTTGGTTATTTTCCCATGGCGCCTAATATTCTTTGTGATGGGATTAGGAGCTGTTGGGCCACAGGTGAGCTACCTATGCTTTGTTATTAGCACTACTTTGTCCCTACCGATACTCAAAAGCGTCACATTCAAACTTGAACATGAAGAACTGGCTCATAAGGGTTATAAGCAGTAACAAAGGAAAACCGGAACAAGATAAATCACACGACCAGAATGAGGATGCATCAGAGAACAAACGAAAGAAGTTAAAGAAGAAGAGAGCATCAACACGGAAAATTGGTGAGCCATCATCATATTTCCAATTCCACAACCATCTTGTGACTGACGCAGGTAATGACAAGAGAGAAGAGAGATCGCAGAAGTCAACAAATTCTGCACACCGGGCTGTTGTTCCATATTCACCGTTGCTATCAAGGCGATTCTATGATTGGCCACCTGATCCCTGTCTATCCAAAGTAGACACTTTCTCAGAATAGATGAATAGGATAAACCATCGGGTTACCTCTGGTCCTGTTTGTGAAATGTTTTGCTGATCCTGTTTGCCACTGGTGCTACGGCTCATAGAGCATGAGACTCAACTGAGTAGTAGCATAAAAATTAGACAAATTATCCTTATCAATGCCACCTTCAAACAATCTTACATATCCAGTGTTGGTGGACGCTTCATGACTGTCATGCTGGGATATGTGGCAGCACTCGAGCAGTGATAGGCCATTTTTGTGCGCAGTACAACCCTGTCCAGAAAAGTCTAGTTTTGTGATACATAATGAGGCTTCTGACTTCCTACTTCCTAGAGAGCATCTCATCCCATCACTTCAAATAACTCTGATACAAAATATGAGTAGGTAGGTCTGGTGTAAAACACCTGTGCTGTAGCGCTTGCTTCATAGTTCAGTGGTTTTGACGTGAACTATTACTTCTATTGGATCAGTCTAAATCACATCTGATTAATTAATATCAGTTCATCGCCACACTCATAATATTTTGATCTCGAATGCTCTGAGTATTGTAACTCTCAGCTATCGCAGCCCTTCAAGCCTCTTCCTCTCACAATGCCAAACCACATAAAATGTGTATCAACAACGTCGTTCTACCAGCAAAACAATAATATCCCCATCAATAATACGAATTGCGCCTCTTGCTCAATATCCACCAAACATTCAACACCTGCCCAAACGTCACCACCACCACCGTACAAATCTCCAATATATTCCATCTCACAACTTTGGTAAACGTCTCCTCATGGAGCTCCCTATGCACAATCTCCCGTGCCTTCATGAATGACATGTGATCCGCCAACACTTCAAAATTCTCATTCAAATCATCTGCCAAATCCAACAGCCGTTGAGTTGTACCATCCACATCATTGTTCACATTTTCCTCCCCCAAAATTTGTGCCGCGGATACACTACTCTTTTTGACACGCAGTGAAAAACCAATGGTACGTGTCACGCGTTGTCGCGGAGAGGTCCGAGCTTTGCCTTCCTGCTGTTCGTACGTGAGGCCATTTTCGAGGCATAGCCAGTGCTTGCCCTGGCCTTTGGCGGAGAAGGAACCCTCGGCATCGCCGTAGTTGGAGGACCAGATTTTCTTTTCGTCCGAGTTGTAGAGTGCTACGCGGATGGGGTCGGTGGATATTTTTGTGTCGAGACAGTCGAAGCTTCCGCTGTGATGTTGTGATGGGGAATTTTTGAGTGTGGTTTGGTTGTTGCATCATGGTTTTTGTTTGTCGATCATGCGTTCGCGAGGCAGATTGCAGACATCAGATAGGCGGATTTTATCATGAGAGATTTCTTGATGAAATAATATTGAATAAAGCATGATCCTCCCGGGCAGCACAAGTAAGACAAAAAAAACCACCGCCCCCCTCCCAAACGGACTCACCTTATCAAATGAAGCTGATCCCTCGGAACTCGAATCAACAGACATTCCTCTTCGCCGTAGGGGATGGTGTGCGAGTAGGAACCGTTGGCTTGAACTAAAACGACAGAGTGATGGCAGACGAAAAGGAAGGCAAGGCAGTTTAGTAGCAACGTGACGGAGAGTGACGATGACGCCATTGGGGTGGGGAGTCGACGAATCATGGCTGTAGAGGATCCGATGAGGGTTAGTGCTGCTGGTGGCTACGGTCGTGAGGTTAGCTGGGGCGGTTAGTAGTTGGCCGTTGCGTAGGTAGATAGGTAGGTAGGTGTACAATACCTGAATTGTTCCCCAGGGGGGTAAATCTTTTTCCTAGCCTCAAATTCTCTAGGGGTAACAACTCAATATTTTTCTTACAATACTAAATATCGAGATGATAATAAAATAAAGGGGAACAAAACTTCACCCTCTAGAGATACTGAGTACTGGGCCAAGAGATGGGAGTCATGTATGTTTAGTTTGCGGATTTCTGAGATCAAGGTATTATCTATGGGGCTGTAAAATTTTGCGAAAGTATCACAAAAAAGCAATTGAAGTGTGATAAATTCAGTAGAAACTAATTATACCAGTTAAACCCCAAACTTATCCCTTTTATTAGAGTCCTCTCCCCATAACGAGTCACGGGTATCTCTGCCCATGGCGAGTCACGGATCATAACTCATGCTCATTTTTTCCGTTTCACTCCGCCCATCACCATCACCGTCAACATTCACTACGCCCCGCCCCGACCGACCCCATCCAAAGCTCAACCCTGCAACCTGCATCCCTACATTTAACAATACCGCATCATCATGGCAGCCCTAACATCACCCTCCATCGAAAACAATCCCGCCTACGAAGAAGCAATGGACGACGTCCACACCCGCTTCATCCTCAACCTGCCGGACGAGGAACTCCAATCCGCCCCCCGCATCTTCTTTCAACTCGAACAGGCTTGGTGGTTTTATGATGATTTTATTTGTGATGGTGCTGCTGCGGCTGCTGCGGCCGAGGCGGGTGGTGCTACTGTGGAGCCACTACCAAGATTCAAACACGTCAAACCATTCTCCTACGCAATGTTCCAATTCTCTCCCTTACTGCAACCAATGCTCCCCTCCTTCGAACCCATGTATGCCGAATTTAACAAGTACAAACGTTCCATCTCCACCTACGGAACCATCCTACTAAATTCCAATGCCACAAAGGTGGCACTTTGTCGTACGTGGAAGGGCAAAAGTTGGACACTTCCGGGAGGCAAAGTCAATCAGAATGAGAGTGGAAAGGATGCTGCCGCACGAGAAACGTATGAGGAGACGGGATTTGATCCGGAGTGTGAACGGGGTGTTTGTGGTGTTTGGATGGAGCGGAGAATACGGGGAGAGGTCATTGAGGAGTTGGACGAAGAAACTGCAGGTGGCGGGCCAGATAGTGATGGAGCAGATCAAAATCTACTACTGCCATGGTCACCACTCCAAGACAACGACAAGGTAGTCTACACCGAAAACGATACCCAAAAACGCAGAACATGCTACGTCTGCCGTGGCGTACCCGAATCTTTTCCATTCGAACCTGTCGCCCGAAAAGAAGTCTCGGAAGTCAAATGGCACGCCCTCAATGAATTGCCAAAACATACGTATGCAGTATTACCGTTTGTGGCACAGTTGCGAAAATGGATCAAGAGGGACAATCGACGGAGGGGTATTGATAATAGGAGTAGGGGAAAGAGTCGGGGGCAGAGTAGTAGGGCGGGGAGCAGGGGTAAGGGTGGGATGGCGACTCCTTCCCGTGTGCTGAAAAAGGGAAAGGCTAGGGATGAAGATGATGAGGATGACATTGTGTTGACACCATTCTTTTCAGATGAAGGCAATGCTCCGTGGGAAGGAGAGAATGAGAGCTCACCAGCAGTTGAAGTTGAGGACCATGAGGAGGAGGTAGGCAAACATAAGGGCGGCTCCGGGAAGCATTCCACCAAAAAGGACAAGAAACATAAGAAACAACGCGACAATTCCAAAAAGAAATCTCGTCCCAACTCCCGTCCCAACTCCCGTGCAGGCTCCCGTGGCCGCCAAGTCACCGCCTCCGATCCCCTAGTACTATCCGCCCTCGCCTCTCCCGGGGAACCCGATCGATGGACCGAAGATGAAATGTTTGCCACCAACGAACAATTACTGGGACGTAAAATTACGTACGATGGCAATCCTCATGATTTTGCCGAAAAGGGATTTGACGTCGCGGGACCCGAGGGAGGAGGGAGGGTGGATCCGCATTCGTTTCGGGTTGTGGGTGGTGCGTTTATGAATTCGGATGCTGCAACAGGTGCTGCGGCAGCTCAACCTCCGCCCGAGGCGTCTATGCTGCAACCTCTCATGAATACAAGACAACAACAAAGGTCGCGTAGTGGGAGTAAGTGGAGTAATGTTAGTGCGTTGAGCAATAGTGATGCCGGTGGGGATGATATTGTTGTTGGAGGTGACAATGATGGCAGCGATGATGAGGATGGATTGGGATTGACTCCGTTCTTTTCGGACGATGGCAAGGCTCCGTGGGAGCCTGCCGACGATGCGGTAGGATCATCCGTTGGAGAAGGAGGAGGTAAGGAGCAGAATAAGGAACATATTACGCCGCCGCCCGTTCGCAGTGCTGCAGCGGCACCGGGGCAGAAGAGTAATTCCAAGGGATTGGCGCTGTTGAATAGGTTGAGACAGGGTGGCTCTGCCAAGGAGGAGGCGGCATATCAGGCGGAGGAGCAAATAAGGAAAGAGAAGGGTGGCAGCAATAGCAATGCAAAGAAGGACAAGAAGAAAAAGAAGAGCAAAGAAAAGAAGAAAGATGTTGGTGCCCAGGCAGTAACAGACGATTCCAACGCACTCGATGATTGGTTCATGACAGACAGGGAGATCACGGCCAAGAGCCAAAGAGAAAAGCTGTCGATACTGCCGCCGTTGTCTGATGCATCCCAGCAGGTAATGCCGCCGGCAGCAGCAGAGGAAGCACCGCACCCTCCGCCATCTGCACCACCATTGGCACAAGTAGTGGACGATGATGGCAGTAGTCATCCAGGAGAGCACTTGATGTGGATGAAGCAGTGGGTGCAACAGCTGCCACACGCTGGTCCGACAAAGGAATTTGGTGACTTTCGTTTGGATGCGAATCTCATCATGAATTCCATGATGATTGCGACTACTGCTTCAACGGCGCCCCGGTTGTGAGCTACTTGATCTAAGTATGAAAACCTTTGGTAAAATAGAACGAGAAGAGAAGATACACCATGGCGCCTATGGGAAGACCGCAAAAGATGTGGATTGCAGTGGGCAGCATTGCACTGTCAATCCCCACCAAGATTGAGTGTAAACCCAATAGAAGCAATCCCATTATTTGGCAGTTGTTATTACATTAGTTTGTTCAGACCGGAATGCTCATATTTTCGAGCTTGCCGAGTATTTGGGAGTAAGTTGAATGAGCAATGGCAGATGCAATTGTACCATCTTCATTCTTCACTGTCTTCCCTGCGCGTTCCGAAAAGTGAAGGCCCTGTTTGATCAAGGCAGTCCTATCTTGTGCATTCATTGAGTCCAGGTTTGCCAAATGCAAGCAGGCCTCTGCAAACATAATTGACAAAGTCCAATCCCAGTAATATAGGCAGCTAGTTTCCATCCAGGTGGGAATTTTCTCCTTGCCATTCAGCATAAATAAAATATCCTCTTTCATACCATCATACGCATTGCCATCATAGCTGATGCATTTTAGAATGACCACCATTGGCCGTACTATTGGGGGTACAGCAGGGTGTACCTTCTTTCCCGCCTTGTACAATGGTTCCTCAACATGTTCCTGAAAAAGTGCGAGTGCTTTGGCAGCATTGCCCTGTCCTTGATCTTTCAATACCCGACACAGGGGAAGGAGTAGGCTCCCCTTGCTCACAAGCTCACTGGCTCCAATCTTGGGCAATATCTCATCAATTACATAGTCGCAGAGGTTCAACGCTTTGTATTTGTGGCCCAAGTAGTAGAGCCAGTAAATGCTCGCAGCAATGATATCGCCACAGTGATCAGATACATATTCATCATGGATGACCTTGGAATGCAACTTGGGATCATATACTGATCTCATTCCCTCAACTGCTGAAATAGCCTCTTCATATCTCCCGTGTCTTCTCATTATGTCAGCCTGCATTGCAAGAGCACGGCAATGGTGGAATTGCTGAAATCTTGTATCCCTCAAAAAGTGATTGGCAAGAGTCTTCTCAAACTCCTCTCGAGTAACTTGGTTGTCAGGAGGCTTGTACAACACTCCCTGCTTTATTAGCGCGTTCAAAAAACTATAGCCTGGAAACACCAGACTTCGATCTTTGAGTAGATGCTTTGCAGGGGCATTATTGAACATTTGCAACGCATCAACACAACTTTTCGTAGCTCTGATATTCGCCTTTTTCCCTGCTTCTGGGTTATACTGAAAGATAGCCCACCAACGCTTGGAGCTCCTAATTAGAGTTTCAACAATGACTTGCAATGATTTCGGTCCAAACGAATTTATTTCCGATGAACTGAAACCAGCCTCCCATGAGAACTCCTCCTCTATCTTGAATAAGGAAAGAATATCTCTGTCCATTTGTAGTGACTCTGCCGTCCGTCCCATATTTTCAAACATTTGTGCCATGATGGATCTATCATCAGCTACCTTCAATTTGATTAAATCATTATCACCAGTTCCCCGGTTATCACTGTCGAGTGTTTCTGATGATGCCTTTCGGGAAACTTGCCAGTTTGTAGGCTCATTCGCTTTAGTTGGCATGCTCTTTACTGCACATGCCCTCATCAGGGCAAGATTGTAGCATAGTGGAAGTACAAAGCTCAAGACTGATGCACCTACTAGATATGCGTGTGCTTCTGTCAAAACGCCCCTGGTCATTCCAGCACTTGGCACTGTGACGATGAGGATCCAAAATGATGCTGTCATCGATGACTGAATCTCATTGAATTCCAAAAACTTCTCATGCAGCCCCTGGCTCTTCATATTCAACAGTAAGGAGAGAAGGAAGGGTATGGCAGTGAATATTATTCCGATAATGAGATACAATGGAGTAGAGGCGGATTGACATAGGTATACTCCTTTGTCCATTTCAATACTGTGCATACGAAGATTTGGCACTGAAAGATTGGCAATCTGCAGTACAATCTGGGGAGCCATCAGTACCACAAAAACTCTTGAGGAGTCTGCAAATGTTACTGTGATACGCATGCCACCATTGTCCAGTCTTCCTTTCATCTTCCCACAGCTTCCGATGAATTTTCCCCATTGTGAAATTTTACTCAGCCCATTGATCACTTTCATTCTTGCCATACCCATTCTACCCATCGTGCTCTTAGATGATGAAAATGTAGTTGTTGGGCTCATGATACACCCAATCCTCCATGACCTTGCCACGAGAATATTGCCCATGAAGGTGATGCATGTCAAAATTATTGGTTGACGGAGGGTGCAACTGAGACCATGATCAGGCAGAGCAAACATGAACGATGCCATTGTTGCAATAGCACTAGCAATTGCAAACAGCGCTAGCCACGCTGGCTGGAACAGTTCTAGCATCAGATTTCTTCTATTTTGGTAGAGCACTGCAGCCACAAAGAGCTGGGCACACCCAATGATCAAAAGAATTATGCCGAAACATACTGTGAATGTGAAGGTGCTGTCCACACTCCCAATGATGGCGACAAGTGCCACAATGAGCAAAATAGCTCCAGACACAACGATTCTTTCTCTCAGCATTCCTTCAATCACCATATTCAAGAGAAGGACCTCGCCTCTGCCTCGCCTCGAATGAAAATGATGTCCTTCTCTATAAATCATCCAACCGGTGTTTTCGTGCTCGCACTCAAGATTTTGGGCAGGAGTCACGAGTGTAACGAGT